>LPNX010083287.1:365046-377649 GCA_001517045.1 Pseudotsuga menziesii
CACACTAGGATTATACAAAAAATCTACCTAGACTATGTCTTAACCATATTGGGGAACCCACCTGCAATCCAAGCTTGAGAGATGTAAAAATGATATGGATTGGGAACCTAAGAAAAAATAATACAAAATTATGAAAATATTAAAAAAAAATTCCTACATACCAAGCAACTTAGCAACATACCAAGCAAGTTAGCAAATCTAGCATAACCGGGGTTAGGCCATCAAATATTTGTGTTCAACACTTGTTGTGAAAGCATACATGTATGTGATGTAGGGGAAATGGAATCAAGACTAATTTGATTGAATCCTTGCAACTAACTGCATGTTTGAGTCTCAACAATCCTCCTTTTAAATTGAACTAAAATAGCAAAAGAAGTTTATTAATGGTTGAGATTTGAGAAAGTTCTATAAGGTGTGAGTAATTAAGGGCTCGAGGCTCTAAAATTAGTTGTGTTTTGTACCAATACATGATTAAGTGAATAGACAGTCACGAGTAGGAATTTAAGTTATTTAATGCAAACAATTAATGTGTATACCTCTATGTCGAAACCGTTTTCCATGCTTAAGCAGGCCACTACCCTCTTTATTGTCTTACCAAAAGGCATGATAATGAGAAAGAAGACCTAAAATTATGGACTTCACCTTCAAAGAATGCTTTGCAATCACATTGGTAAGGAGTGATAAGAATATCGCAACAATCCAACATGTCAAAATCTCAGTTGATAGTGTTAATTAAAGACATATATGGTAAATTTTAATATGATACTTACTTATAGTTGTATCTTACTCTTTGTGTCTTGACTCTTGACAAGTTTAATATTTTATGGTTGTCTCTATACCTTGACCCATTTTGTATTATAAGGTGAGGATGTGCATATCTAATAATCATTAATTATGACTATGAGATGAGGATTTAAAGGGAAGAGGATTTAAACACAAGTAATTTTTATATGTATTTTGGTGGCGCTCAGGACAAATGTTGTGAGAAGCCACAATGTTTGGAAGGATGGAGGGAGATTACATCACGATCATGCCACCCATCAAATTGAAGACTATTCTTGAGCCAACAATTGTTTTTTTAATTTTATTAATAACCATTGTTTCTCCATATCTTGTTCCCAACGACACCTCTCTATAGCAATGCATAAATCGACCTTTGCACAGTTTGTGATCCTAGCTACATGCCATTATTTGTATTTGCATGACATTGAGTGCTGTTTATGATTGTCTCGAGTCCATGATATTCATGTAATAAATGAATTCTTGTAGAGGAGGACTCCTTAAACTGGCATTTTGAATTTCATTTTGACGAAAAAATAGTGGACATTGGTAGCGAGGTTCACATAGGTAGTAGGCACAAAGTTTTGAGCTCGTTTTAGGCCTAGTAGTAGACTACTAGTTGTTCGTTTTTGTTATAGTTGTTGTTGTTGACACATTGTCACACTTTAGATTGGCTAGTGCCTTGTAGTCATCAATGATTACTGGTCATATTGCACAAGTAAGCAGTGAGTGCACGACATGAGTGAGTGAGTGATTATAATTTATCATGTTTCCAATATGTTGAATGACGAGTTGAACTTTATAGAATAGGAATTTCAATATATTGAAAAATTTATATAGATGGGTAATTTCAAATATTGCGCTTCTTTTGAAATGTTAATATAGTTTATGAATTTCTTAATTGGAAGGGTAAAATTCAGATTTAAACTTTTTTTGAAAGGCAATTTTAACTTTACATTTCTGGGAGGGGCTAGAACCCTCCCCTCTACCTAGAATTTTGGGTGGTTCTTAGAAGAAAAGCGAAAAATATTATCCCAAGTTAGGGTGGTTCAATTTTGATGCAGGTAAGCAGGCAACGATATGATTATGTTGGTTATGCATCCGCTCATCGATGTTCCCACAATGAGGTGGAACAAAATTAATGAGCGATCCATCTGAACATAGAGGCCAATAACAACAAAATTATGCTCCTGATGCATGCCCTGCAGGGACAGGGTTTGACCAATGCTTGTATAAAAAATCATCTCTTTACTCCCAGACAACGTCAAGGACTCGTCAATGCTTTTGCTTGGAAAAAGCGTTCGGTCTTTTAGGACTCTGGTAAGCTACTGGTTGCTTTCCCGACTTAAAAAAAAATAAAAATTTAGGCACAACTATAGAATAAGAGTAGAATAAATATTGCAGAACACATAACAGGAGTAAGCTATCTACCCGACCATTTGCATCGGGGCCCACTTGACTCCATCTGGTAATAGATTACTCCATTAACTTTCTGTGACAGTGAGAAAAAGAATAACAGATGCTTCTTTTCTTGCATTTTCATTGTAGATCAATTCTACAACAAACTATTATTACACTCTGGTATAATGCAATAATGAAGAATACTAATTTACCAAATCAAATTGAATCTACAGACTGAACTCACCTAATCTGAAATTGTGCTCTAAAAACTTGTAATTTGAAATTCAATTGTTATGGATTTGATAACGCCAATGTTCTGTGTGTATGCTAGTATAAAACTTTAACCTTTGTGATCATGAAGGATAAAGAATCCAAGGTTTAAACCTGGATCAGGTTCCATAAAACAAACAAAGGAGTTGATTAATTGTTACAAGGAAGTTGGTAAAACGTTCCGAGTTCCAAGTTTTAGATCTTTCCAGTTATTTTTATGGAGTTGACTAAAATTATACAGTTTTAAACATACATTTGCAATTTTTATAAAAATTCCAATCAAAACTTGCAATTTTAAACTTGCACTTAAAAAACAAGAATTTTCATGGATAAATTTATGGATGGATGAATTTGAGAGCACACTTGGTGTGAAAGTAGGTGTTGGAATCGATTGTTCTTGGTCTCACTAAAAGGTAACAGATTAAGCTATCACCTAACGGTGACAGCGTTAGATGGACCCCGGTGCAAATGGTCGGGTAGATAGCTTACTCCCTCATAACATACCTAAACCTACATGAATCAGCTCGGCACAGCAGAGTAGATCAGCATAGCCTAGGCTTTGTGTGTAGATTCATAAGTCCTCTTCCTCCTCATAGGACTCGTAGGACCAAGAATAAAGATGGGAAGACAAAGTTTGGAGAACCCTAGTAGGTTAGCCATGAGTGGGATGAAAAAGTGGAAAGTTGGGAACACAAACTCTGGAAAACCCTGGAAAGATGGCGTTGGGAATGCTAAGAGAGTGAGAACCTTGCAAGAAAGTTGCTGTGAGAATGCTAAGAAGCGTGAGAACCCTACAATTTCTTGCAGTAAAGAGCAAGAGGTAACACGCTGGTTGACAAAACCTCAACAATGATTTTCTCGCTGGACAACTTGCAAGGTTGGTAAATTATGGAAATTCACCTATTTTATGCCTGATTATATAACTAATTATCCCATTGGAATGAAATTGGTTGGAGCTTTCCATAGAATATACTCCCATCCTAAAGCCCATACAAATGATCCAATCACCCCTAAACCTTATATTTGCCTTTACGGAAGTTGCACCATCTGAGCCAACCCCATAATTGAAATCCCTCTTTCTGCGAATCGGGTCAAACATATGTCAATAAACTTTGGATCAAGACCATGCATGCTTCTCCAAACTTGAAATAACACTGCGAACACCACCATCTCTATCGCTCGCCCGCTCCACCATATTCAAATCCCCACCAATGGTCCATTTCGTAGTTGGGAGTGAAGAAGCCATCCATTCCCAAACAATAAACCTATTAGCAGCAAGGTTGGTGGCATAAATAGAGAAAAACCCAAATATGTTTAGTACAGTTAGTATTATTCCATTAGATTCAATTATATATTATATATATTAGATTATTATCTATTAGTATAGTATATTATTTTTTTAGTATTATTTATTAAATATGTAATAAAGAGTTATAAGTGTTTCTTTTCTTTCTAGTATGTATAGTTAGTATTTTATTATAGTATATATTGTATAATATAGTCTTATATTAGTATAGATTTCTAAATAATGCTTAGTGTTTTATGACTGAATATATAAGACGCTGTTTGAATGACTGAATCATCATGGATTCTTATAGTGTTTTCATGTGCTACATTACATAGGGAATAGTCTCCATGCATAATGAATCTCATCCATCGCGTAATCAATAACTAATCTGCGTTCTATCCACAACCCCAATAAATATTTCACACAACTAATCTTTGCATTTATACAAATACTAAATAATATTGCGATGAACCTATCTTTTTGTTGTCTCCAGCTGCTTTGCTTTCGAATCAAAATCGTGACCGACATGCATCTATGCAAAGGAAATACAATGGTAAAATATATTGGAACATCGATACAATAAGGGGAGCACTCCATAACGATTGAAAGCCCCCAGTATAAATAGGCTGTGAAACTGAGGACTGTAAAAACCCTGCAATCCTTATCCCCGATATGATAAACATGAAGCATATCCTTCTTAGCATCTACAGAAGGTTCCTACAAATCCTCCAGTAGAACGCCTCGTTTCCGAATAACCAAACTCACTGGATAGTGTGTTTCAGAGCAGGTATTGAAGTCGTTTGTGTGTAAGTGTTCATGCTTGTATTTGCTTGTTGTCATTTTACCTTTGGGGATAATTGATCACTTCACGGTATTATTTTTTCTCATTGTAGTGCTTAAAGGATGCGGGGATGCCATGTTTTTTTTCTCTGTTCCTCCTGTTCTTGAGGATGCAAGGAAAGTGTTTGACAATATTCCTGAATGGAATGTGGTTTTGCAAAGCAATATGAATGTAGGGTATGCTATGAACAATGGTATTTTGGAGCCCAGTAGCTCGGGATGCGGGTTAGATCAGGACTAACAACTATTGTATACAGAAAAGGCTTGTGTCTGTCTACCAGGTCTAGACAGAAGCATACTGTTGGTGAAATTATAATTTATATGAGTGTAGATGTGGAACACATTGGAAAGTTTTCCTGGTACATGCATGATATCTGGCTTCTCCCTCTACAGATACTCCTGGATTTAGTAATTCTATACAAGAATATTGACATGGCGTCTATTACAGGGCTGGTAGCCACAGTTGGAATCATGGTTGGAAATACCCCTTTCTCTAAACCACAAGAGAAATATCAGGGTAAGATAATGGAGGCAAAGGATAGACGTATGAAGGCTACCTCAGAGATCTTAAAGAGCATGAGGATACTGAAACTGCAAGCTTGGGAAACCCTATATCTACATAGGCTCCAAGAGCTGAGAAGGGTTGAACAAGGCTATCTACGAACATATCTGTATACCTCCTCTGCAGTCACTTTTCTCTTCTGGGCGGCACCAACCTTCGTGTCTGCTATTACATTTGGTACCCGCTTGCTAATAGGGGTTCCATTGATAGCAGGTAAAGTGATTTCTGCCTTAACAACTTTCCAAATCCTTCAGGTGCCTATATATAATCTACTTGAATTGGTTTCTATGATTTCTCAATGCAACGTGTCGTTAAACCGAATACCCACTTTTGTACAGGAAGAAGAGCTGCAATGCAATGTAGTAGAGAATCTACCTATAGATTCAACCGACCTGGTAGTTGAGCTCAAACATGGAGAATTTTCATGGGATCCAACCTCCAATGATCTGATGTTAAGGAGAATAAATTTGTAGCTAAGAAAAGGCATGAAAGTTGCAGTATGTGGATCAGTTGGTTCTGGAAAGTCAAGCTTGTTGTCCAATATTCTAAGAGAAATACTCAAGCTATCAAGGATTGTGAAGGTCAATGGTACCATAGTTTATGTTCCAGAGTCTCCATGGATTCAAAGCGGGGAAATTGAAGATAAAATCTTATTTGGGAACAAGATGAATAGAAACAAGTATGAAAATGTACTTGAAGTATGTGCTCTAAATAAAGACATAGAATTGTTTTCTCATGGGGATCAGAAAGAGATTGGAGAAAGAGGGATCAATTTGAGTAGCAGAAAAAAGAAAAGAATACAACTTGCTCATGCAATCTACTAGGATGCAGATTTCTATATTCTCGATGACCGTTTTAGTGTTGTTGATGCTCATATATGAGCTCATCTCTTTAAAGTACTGCTCTCCATCTTCAATTAGAAGGATTGAATTCATTTGTAGAGTAGATTGTCAAAGTACACTTTTATTTGAATGTATAGTCCAATGCCTCGCCATCAACGCAAGACAGGTTACTCTACCAAACCCAACTAGATCTTATCGCTTCAAGACCAAGGGCAATTGGGATATATACCCTGGTTTGCTCTAAACAACCTACCAGAGGAGATCCATTACACTAGAGTCTTCATGTCTTCGTACGCAAACAACGTACAACCCGTCATCAGTAATCACGTCAGCTGCCCATTTCAATTGCATGAGAAATAAACTAAGTTGGTATGGAATAATAAGTAGAACCAGCAGCAGATTTAGTTTACCAAATAATCTAACATGAGTTCCATATTGGAGTTCTGGGATTGAAGACAGTGGTATATGTGACACATTAAGCAAAATTTTTATCTGCATCTGACCTTATACTGGTGAGCCCACTTTCTACACTTGCAAATTTGTAACCTTTATGTACAGAACAATTTACTCTTTGAATAGGAAATTGCTAGTGTCAAGTCATGAAAAATTGTTAGGGATCTTTTGGGAAACTTTGCAGGTTATGCAAGATGGAGACATAGTTCAAGTTGGGAGGAATGAAGATATACTGGGTGGTGCATATTTATTAAATCTAGTTGGTGCACACCAGCATACTTTGAATGCAATTGATGGAGCACAAATTTCAGCTAGGGGGATAGTGCCACAAACAGGCAATAGCAGAAGTAGATTCTGCAATACCATGGACTCTGAATCTAATAAACCATATCAAATGAGGATGCAGAGGATCGAGCGACGTGAATCAATGAATTTATATTTGAACAGATTATAAAGGAAGAAGAAAGAGAAACTAGGAAGGTCAAAATGCAAGTCTACTCTTCTTTTATAATTGCAGCATATAAAGGTGCCTTGGTTCCTATCATATTGGCAGCACACATACTATTCCAGGTGCTGCAAATCAGTAGCAATTACTGGATGGCTTAGGCTTCCCCTCCAAACCAATACCAGAAGTCCACAGTCAGTAGTAGAGTTCTCATTCTTGTGTACATATTACTTGCAATAGGGAGGTCCATATGTGTATTGATAAGAGGTCTTTGCTTCTAGCACCTGCAGCAATTGAGATTGCACAAAGACTTTTCACAACCATGCTTACATGCATATTCCATGCACCAATGTCCTTCTTCGATTCAACCCCAACTGGACGCATCTTGAATCGGGTCAGTACATGTTTGTATTCAACAAGCTTGAAATTGTTTGATAAGCAAAAGATAACTTAGGAAAAAATAGTTTGTTTGTGATGCTTTTGTATTGCCCATTTAAACAACAATTGTGAATGCAAACTATAAACATCAGCATCTATATAGAATTGCTATAGATTAGAGGTTTTAATATTTTTAGATTGATTCCACTTCAAGTCAATAATGGAGACTGGTAGTCTAATTGATGTGAAGAAATAGCTTGTAAAACTGATATTTCCTGCCAAGTGAAATCGCCCTTCTCTATCCATAGGCATTGACAGATCATAGTACTGTAGACACGAACATTCCTTACAGATTGGGAGGGTTATCATTTGGAGTAATTCAACTATTAGGAATTTCAACAATCATGTATCACATTGCTTGGCAGGTATTCATTGTTTTTATACCGGTCACTGCAATTTACCTCTGGTATCAAGTAAGTAACTTTGCTCCATGAAATGAGTTTCTTGATTGGAACTTCTTATTATGGTTGCTCCTGTGAGAGACTTAGAAAAATGGTGTATGATGGGAGCCTTTCTAATTCCCACCAATCTAGCCATCTACCTATCAGATGAAATGTGGTAACGCTGCCAAGCAGTACCTCATTAAAAATACCATGTAGTCATATGGAGTGGCTCTGTCTTCGCTTGAATTTTCTATCCAATCTTGTATTTCGCGCTTCTTTAATAGTCCTAGTGAGCTTTCCAAATGGCACAATTGATCCAAGTAAGGACTATTCCTGGAAAGCTTAATCCACACCTAGTTGTTGCATATGCCAACGAGGGTACAGCAGTGTTCTCAGAAAGTTTATCCTCCTTCATTGTGTGCAGGTCTTGTTGGCTTGGCAGTAACATATCGATTGAATTTGAATATAGTACAGGCTTGGGTCATATGAAACCTATGCAACATGGAAAACAAAATGATTTCTATGGAGAGGATAATGCAGTATTCTAATATACCAAGTGGAGTGCCATTGTTGATTGATTCTTCAAGGCTAAGTCACAATTGGCCATCAACAGGAACAACAGTGCTTAAGAACCTTGAGGTGGGTGCAACAAAACCAAACTGGATGATTTATTTGAAACCTTATGCTATTGAGAATTTAACTTTATCATGGGAATGTAAGAGGAAAAGAATGAAAGAATGACGGGAAAGAAAGGTATAATAAAGAGAGCCATTGTTTGTTCCATGGTTGGCCCATGAAGGCAGTTATTTTGGGTCATTGTTTGATCCTTGGTTGGGCATCAAGGCCTTTAAATCAAAGTGTAAACAACATTCTCTTATATCAGGTGGTCTGTCTTGTTAGTTTTTTGTCAATATGTACTTCACAGCAGAATAATTAATGTTGTATAGGCTGGAACCTACATCATTAGATTTAAGATCCAATGGATGTATATCTCAGCGTATATAACATTTATTACAATGTTGAGGAGTGCATTTGTTTTGTTAAAGGGTATGTAGGGTTGACACACCCTGTAAGGGGGCATTCTGTGTTCTGCGGCTGGCCCATTATGGACAATAAATCGGGTCACTGTTTGCTTCATAGTTGAGCCATTAAAGTCGTTAAGTCGGGTTAGTTGATATATCCACAAAGAGTAAACAATATCATGTCACATCATATGATTCATTGCTTAAAGAGGGAATCATTGTTTGTTCCAAGGTTGGCCTGTCTAGGTAGAGTCTACAATGGTATTTCTGTAATGACTTCCTAACCAAGGATGGCCCCTATAATTGCACAAACTGTAGGAAGTTCTCTTGTCTTGGCATCAAGAACTCTTTCCAAGAGAATATATTGTATTCAATATTCAAATAACCTTTGATCTTACATAATTTATTTTATAGAAATGAAAATATTGGTCTTGAAGCCCAATGTTTACACCTTCACAATCTACATAAAATTTCTTGGGACAACTGGGAAAGTGGATGAATCATGAATAAAGGCAGGCAGCACTATGAGTGTGAGTGGTGGGCAAGAGATGTGAGTGTAGCTTGAGTTGAGTGTGAGGGGTGCCCTATTTTTTGTCTCATCTATAGTCCAGTTATCCAATGTCTGATCTTGGTGAATAGACATTGATTTTGAAAACCAGTTTATTCCTAGAATCAAGTTAAAGCAAGAAGGTTAAGAATGACAAGTCGACTACCGATCAGTGAAAAATTGTAGATTAAGGAAAGGTTAAAAGGGTTATACCTAGATCCATATTTGGACCAATATTAATATCGATTGCTAGAGTTTGCAAATCAGATGTGTTGAGGGTGACACATAGAATTTCGAATTGAAATAAAACTATCTTACTACCTAGAATCATTGTGAGTTACTGGTCAAAGCACATAAATAAAGCATGGGTGGACAATGAAGTAATACACCAGTCGATGATAGATCATCTCACGCTTCTATTAATAGAATTCGCTTGGTATGCAAGTTAAGATGGTGATGCACATGACAGAAAAAAAAAGAGTAACAAGAGTCAGTGTGATAGAGTATTGTGCATGTTAAAGCTATTAAAGCAATACAGTAATACAAATGGGAAGTTGAGTGAGTCATTTCAGCCGTAGAACCCAAAAAACAAAAATAGTATAATGCATGATAGCTACTTTCGTTTCCAGCTTGACAACCTTTTGTGATTCTATCCAGAATTTGTTTCCATAAATTCTTTTTGTTCTTTCCCTAGAAGAGGTTCTCTGTTGCATCCCAACAGTTATGAAATTCTTTGTTTTTTACCATTATAATTGAAGAAATATATCTCATATTTTTTAGCATTAATCCTTTCACTGGATGCTCTTTTATAGTATAACACGATTTCCTTTATTTCATAGGCTTCATGATGGAGAGGTTTCTTGGCCAAACCTGGTATCATCTGCATTTTGCAGATGGGATATTGGTGGAGAAAGTGAGGACACTATCAACTTGTGAAGCTCCCCTCTGTTTTAAGCATCCTCTAATGCTCTGCCATGATCCTTGGCTATAATGATAGAGATATAGGGAGAATGGTCTCCTTGAAAGGTTGAGAATTATTCTAGAGGAATCATATAAAATTATTAATCCCGAAAACCTACGGTCATCACCTGGTAACATTTGTAAAATCTTAACCAGGTGGGGCCTAATACAATCCCCTGCTTTCAGGCCAGCTGGCCTGACTAAATGGCCACGATGGTTATACTGCCTTTAATTCAACCCTTGTGAGGGAAATCTGGCCACTTTTGTGAAATCTGAGCCCTAGTGGGGGCTAAGACAATCCCCTGCTTTCACCAATCCAGTTAACCTCTTATGGCAGGTCTCCTTGATGAAGATCCCTTTGGGATTTAAATAAGATAGCTGGAGAGCCATTGAACCATTGATCTTTATGGAAAATCTATGCGAGGAGAGTAACAAACTTTCATCCAAAGCCTCCAGTACATTGAGAAATTGAAATTTTGAAGCACCCTTTTGAAGGAAGTCCAATAACCCTATTATAGAATTTGGTCCTATATTGCATGAAACTCCTAAATTGCCCATGTACTAGTACTGGAAACTTGTGGAAACTTGGAAACACCTCAAAAACTTCTCAAAAATCCCCAAGTGCCCATGAAGGGTGTGGTACTGATAGGAAGTTTAAAAATCCCTAGTTTATAGTAAATGAAGACAGTTTAATATCCATATCGTTTCTAAACCTCCTACAAATTAACTTATCATTCTTATTTTATTGCAAGATAATGTGTTTTAAATTTTATATATATGGGGTTGTGTCACTGCATTTATACACGTTCCTGTTTCTGAAACCAATACATGTTTTGTGCAACTAAGCTTCGGCCATATCATTCCTTCCCTTTTCCTGGAAAGCAATGAATGAATAAGCTCATTCCAGAATCTCCTTTCTTGAAGTCTTGCAGTGTTTCTAAAATGATTTTAGGTAGAATGTGTTTTATTTTATTGCCATCACCCCAGAAATCACCTTATAGACTGTTTTACAGAGGAAAATTGCAGGGTTTCTAAAATGATTTTAGGTAGAATGTGTTTTATTTTATGCCATCACCCCAGAAATCACCTTATAGAGCGTTTTATAGAGGAAAATTCACTTAAAAGGTAGCTAAGGAGTTAGCATTTTATTATATTGGAGTTAGAAATAAAAAGGTATTATTAAGATCTTATAAAACTCTCTTAGGACTTCTTGATTCTTCTACCACTTTGATCAGATCCTCCTTGATGATCTCACGATTTTTCTGGAAGAAATCAGTTAGGAAGCCATCTGATCTAGGAACTTTGTCCTTCTTTATCAATAAATGAGCTAATTGAACTTCTGAAACTGAATCAAGAAGCAGGTTGTTGTCCTCTCTAACTAGCGAGGGAATACGAGACATGAGTGCAACTTGGTTTCTTCCTGATCAAATCTCTCAGTGGGGTATAATGAGACAGGAGTGCATATTTGTTTTCTTACTTATCAATTTCGTCTTCCTAAACCAGGCCTTCAAATGGAATTATGCTTGCCTTCTAATTTCCTCTTGATCCTCACAAAGTCTCCCATATGAGAGTAAAAGATGTTTATTTCTATTGTCTTGTCCTGAGAAGTTCCTACAACTTGAAAGCAAATGAAATAGGTCCCAAACAGTTTCAAATCTTAACAGAAAAAAAATGAGTTTATGTTCTGGAAACCTGAAACATAGTTTTCTATTTTTCCATAACAATGTTTGATGTTTTGTTGCAGTCAGAATATCCAAAACACATACCTTTATTAGCACAAATTCTTGAGGGACTTGTTACAATGAGTAGCAATGAAGATAAGAAAAGGCATGAAAAAGAGGTATTTTCTATCATGTTTATAAACCTTTGAAGGATTTGTAGGAAGATTGTTATCACCATAACTTAGCTATATATGTAATACCTTCTGTTGATTCAGTATTTTCTATTTATAATTTTGTATTCATGCCAGGTAATAGATGCTGCAAATGAGGTTATTGACAATATTGATAAAGATGAATTAGCAAAATATTTCTCAATGAAGAGTGAATCTGAAGACGAGGATGCAGTTGTATGTATCTATTTCATTTCATACAGATTTCATCCTTTTTTTCAATCTTGGACTGTAGATCACTTTAAGCTATTGAACTATAGACATGCTTACAGCATCTGCTAATCTGTATCCAGGAAACCAAGAAGAAAATGGAAGCTCTCCGTGACCAGTTAGCAGATGCACTCTATAGAAAGGGATTAGCACTAGCAGAGATTTATTTGTCAGAGGTAGTTTATTTTTTGTTGTTGTAAATTTCTAGGCTGGCCCTATGATTTTTTTCAGTTTAAGTTGGAAATTTTCCTCGCCTCGTAACAGATGTAAG
>LPNX010083287.1:377999-391884 GCA_001517045.1 Pseudotsuga menziesii
ACCGGTATTTATGACATGAGAGCCATCATCAAGAAGACTAAACTGTTAGATGGAAAATTTGCATATGTTGCATGGTTGCACCAGGAAGAGGTTATAAACTGGAGATTTATACCTGAAACAAAATATTCTAAAATAATTTTTGTAATTATTTGAAGATTAAGTCTGACAGTTAGTCCTTGCATTTCTGGAGAAATAATATCGTCCTGTGAAACTCTGTGCAGCTGCTTCTCCTAGCTACCACCATCACCTTCGTCCCATACAGAATCTGACATTTGAGTGTCTACTTGACCAAGAGCAATGCTTGCTTCATGCTGAGATTGAACAAAAGGATCAAAATCTCTCCTTTCAGGGGGCATTATCACCGTGCTTTGATGCTTGCCTCTTTTCCCTTCTCTTCTATCCCGGGAGTCCAAAAAGTTTCCAGTGCTCATCCTTTTTGTCTCCATGTTGCTCAGAGAAATATACTACTGGGAATTTGAGAGGAAGAACTATTTATAGGACCAATTATTCTATAATAACCTATTGTTTGTTCCTTCAAAAAACATCAAATAACTTTGCTTAATTTAGTGCACTACTCTGAGGTTTCAAGTTGTGTCTAGATAGAAAGAGAGAAACTAGGAATCTAAGAAGAGTTCCTCCCAGTAACTAAATTGTTAAAGAGCAATTGGTTCAGTTTCCATATGGGGAAAAAGGGTCTAAAATCTGACAGGAACGGATTCATCCTGTACTCTTTCAAAATGACTATCAGAGCCTTTCCTCCCAGAGCAGGAGAAGAACAATTTACTCATTGACAAAGTTTTAGAAGAAAGCCACCAATGACTGGTGATGGCCTGTGATGTTCTTTGTTCTCATGATATTATGCTGGAATACTGAACACTACCAGAAAAATGAGGGTCACTCCGTCTCTTTTTAGTAACTTTTAAGAGGAGATAGGATTAAAGGGGGTCTCTCCTTATCAAATAGTAGAAATAATTCAATTCTAGGAGAGAGTAAACAAGTAGAAGAAGCTAGCAATCAGGGAGGATGGTAAACAAGAGATGGGACACTAGTTGTGGGATATTATTCTCTTGAACTTGTGCAGATTACAATGACTTATGTAAGAATTTTAATTTCCTATAGTGGGATTCACAATTTTAGCATAGAACTGTGATTCCTGTTGAATATTTTCAACAATTGGTACTGCTGGCTACTTGCAGCTGCATAGTCATATAGTATAAAGCTGGAACATGTCACAGCTAGTGTGAGTTTTTTCAAGAAATTTCATCTTGAAAGTTCATGTATCTATATCGTGCGTCTCTTGGAAAATCATTGACTATGCTATTTCATAGGCAACTTATCAACGAGGGAAAAGGATTTGAGGACACTTACTGGGAGCTTGTAATAAAAGATATCCAAGATGCATGTGAATTAATTGAACCCATTTATAATGCAACTGGGGGAGCATATGGTTGTGTTTCTATTCAAGTCTCCCCCAGAATTGTGCTTGATACAGATGGTACTGTTGAAGCTGCTAAGTGGCTGCACAAAACAATCAATCACTGCAATGTCTACATTAAGATTCCGGCAACTGTAGAATGTATTCCATCTATAAAGCAAGTTATTTCACTTGGTATCAGTGTGACTGTTACTGTAAGTCTATTATTTTCTCTAAAGTTTTCTTCTTAAATAAACACAGGCATTATTTTCAATTGCCAATTATTGCTTCATTTGTCCAAATCTTAGAGCCCAACATGGTATGGTAGAAATTGTATTTGCTTCAAATTTAAGCTGAAATATTCACAAACTAGGAGGCAATTTTTGTGTCTTGGTTGCACATTTTAGATGCTAAAGGCACATCGCATTATAAATGGTTTTCAAGATGTAGTTTGTACTATTAAGGCACTGGATAATGAGAAATCCAGTTGTCATGCATGACATTTTTAGGAGTTATAGCTTCCCCCAGTATGGCCATTTACTGTGTGAGATGGCTATTGGGCTTCAATCCACTAATGCAGATCAAACCTTAAGTTTAATTCAATCCAGAGTTGGTAGACTTAGAGGCATATCCAAGTATAAGGACTCAAAGCTATACCTAACTGGAAACTTAGTTATCTATGAAATAAACCTATTGAAAAATTAAGATTCTGTGCTTTGAAAATACAAAAACTCCGTTACAGAAACAGTTTCATTTGATCTTCCAGTTACACAGCAAGTTATATGTGAAATCACTGAAATAATAAAAACAAATTAAACCTAACCCTAAAATGTGAATCACAAAACTCTGCCCATTATCTCAACGTTGAATAAACAATTAAACATCAATTTCCCTTACAGGAAAGCATTCGCAATGTGTAATTGTTCTTAATACTCCATCATTAAATAGGCAAGCAATGTATAGTAATGTAAGATAATAGTCTGAACCATTCCTTCAATATATAACTAATAAAATAACAGAGCTCATAAACTGATTTAAAACAATCTAATTCGTTCTGCAATAAGGAAATTGACTTCTACAGGAATTAAAAACATACCACCGCAACAATCCAAATCGTTTATGACAACAATCTGAATCGTTCATTGGCAATTGAAAGGTGTGCATACTTGACAATGGGGGCCCTCCAATTCCTCGTTCACACACACAGAGGAAGAATCATAGAGCTTGAACTTTAATTATATTCACCATAAAATCGATCATACACAGTAAAACAACGCAGTCCAGAACAGTATGTGTTTTCTCTCTCAAAATCGTGATATGTTTCTCCTCTGTCTTATGAAATACTTATACAAACTTTAAAAAAACTAGAAATGCTATTAATCTGGAAGCTAATAATGACATTCAATCATCGAGATCCTCTATAAGATCCACAAAATCGGAACTATCCTATTTTTTTGCTGAGTGGTAGCACAGGTGGTCATCTTTGACCAACATTGACTCGACACCTGTGAGAGCCACATCATCTATCCGTTGGAAGTTCAACCATCCTTGGACATTGAGGATCTTTACTCCATCTTTCAGTTCACGCCTAGCTGGCCTGTAGGTATTCAACCTTGGAGACATTACGGGAAGTTAGCACATCCTGTAATCCTACATAAAAAGCTTAGCCTAAATTCCTTAAAAATATCATAATTCAATTTGTTAAAAAGCAATGACATTTATACCTTAAATCAAAGTTTGTGGGTGAAATTTAGGCTTTATAAATCAGTATGAAGGTTTTACGGAGGAAATTGGAAGATATTTAGATGACAAAAAGAGGTCAAAATGGTGCCCAACATCTCCCCCAAGAGGAAGCTGTTGCATGTCCTCATGCCCAAAAAAAATATTTGACCCTGTTTATATCAAAACCAAAATTTTGCTGCTGACCCTCTTGCTTTTAATCTCTTGTCTGAGACGATGCATCTGTTGAAGCTCAAGATGCATAAAGGACTTTCAGCCTCTTATACTTGGTTTTATAAATCTTCTTTTGCTTATACCATCTGTATGCATGCTTAGAGATTCGTGTCCTTTGAACTTTGAGCTTCCAGTTAATTTCTTTTAACTGCTCATTCCTCAGTTCTAATTCCTTTATTTCAAGCTTTAACCTCTTACAATCTTTACTATTTTTGGAATTTTTCTTCTTTTTCATCTTCATTGGAAGCTGCACAAAATTGGTGTCCATCCCCAATTCTTCATTTTCTTGTACTGGATCTTCTTTCTTTTCTCCTTCCATAGTTTGCTGCTCCAAGAAAGGAGAAGCTGAATCTTTTATAATTTCCTATCTTGATTGCTTTTCCTTTTCTTTCTCTTGATGATCCAAGAAGAGATTGATTCTTTTTGTGTGTTTTATCACTTCATTAGTTTCTTGGATATCCTGCCCTATTTCACCTGCTGGATTTTCTTCTTGACTCCCCAAGGTTTGTATGTATTCATATTGTTTCTGCTGGCTTTCATCATCTTCCTCTAATGCTGACTTACTTCAAGCTTGCTGATACTTCCTTGGCTTCCTCTTAGAAGTGGTGAAAATCTGCTCTTGCTTCTGAAACTATTTTTCTTCTCTCATCACACTCCTGGTTCGTATCCTTCTCTGAGGCTGTTTTAAACTTGCTGCCTCAGAGTTGTCTTCATCATCTGTAATCAGCAACACCTTTCTTTCCTTCTTTTTCCCCTTTGGCAGTTTTGATCTTGTTGCTTCAGGGTATGTTATCATCAACAATTCATCTCTTTTTAAACCTTCTTCAAGCAATTCTTCCTGTTCTTCAAACTGATTGTGATTTAAAAATTCTGACCATGTCAAATTTTGCTTCTGTAACTCATGCTTGATGATGATTTTGATGAGTCCAAAGTGAAAAAGGCTTGTCATTTTATCTTTTGCACACCTTTGGACAGCCTTAGCCATCTTAGATAGACTCTGTAACAGGAAATGGGGCATATTAATTTCACAATCACCTTTTAAGTGCTGCAACAGCTTGATATGGTAAAGATACACAATACTGAATCAGCCTTCACAGGTAATAAATTTTTGGATAACATAGACTATTTCATCCCAGGGATGAACCAACCAGCTCCTTGGTATTCCTTTCTTCCAGTTTACTGACCCTGCTCTTGATCTACATAGAAAGGGTATCCATGCCTTCTCCTTGAATTGTTTAGTTTTGAAAAATCGTTCTCCTTGTTGTGGTAGGAAAATAACTTACACCAAGATGTCTTCAGATAGTCTAAAGTTCAAGTTTCCCACTATAGCCATTTCTCCATCAAATGATTCAGCAAAAACTAGACTGACATTTTCATTATTCCCATCAAACTTTTCAAAAAAAGTTACCCACTGTTTCTTTTCAAAGATTTCCATGCATTTTTCATGAATATCAATAGGGTCAAATTTCTTTGGTTCTAGTTTAGATGACATTTTGAACTTTAATAGGAAAGAGATATGCAACAAGAAACTTCAACCTTCCAATTTTTAACTCTGCATTTGTTTTCTTATCCCAAAACGACACTCTGAAAATGTAGAATTGTTGTTGGTCTTAGCAGATTCTTTGGCAAAGAAAAGGTTTAAGTTTACCTCCTTTCTGGTGTAGCTGCCTTCAATTCTTCCTGCGCGAATACTTCCACAGCAAATTGGTGCCTACATCCTTCCTATAATCCATGGCTTCCCTTTTACTGATAATTGTTACCCACAGCAATCGGGCTTTTGCAGAGAAAATGAGTTGGATTTGGTCCAAAGAAAAATTGGCAAATCGTAATCCTCGACTTCACCAGTTCATAATACAAATTTCAGGCACATTTGTATGCTGTCATGGGCATATAACCACGTTTCTTGTCATCATTACATGAACGTGCCACTTTTCATTCATTTATTCATTCGGGAAAGAAATGAAAGGTAAGGTTTTAATTCATCTGCATATAATATACTTTAGTTTCTTTGCATGCCCAATGTTTGATTACAAATTAAAATGAAGGGATTTCTTCAATTGAAATGGACTCTTTTCACCTTTTGGAAATACACACGGCCATCACTGCTCTGAATTCTATATGTTTACTTAATGCCTGATGCACTATAGAAAAACTTTTGAAATTCCATTTTCTAGTTTATTGTTTTATTTTTCTTAAAATATTTCACTTTTTGTTGAGAAGGAGGCCCTGTCTGTCTTTCTGCTACGAAGGAGACCCTACCTGTAGAATGCAGTATATGTTTTTGGCCATTAAAATTTTTCTTCTGGGTTTGATTCTGACTACCATCTTGACCCCTAGGGTGGAATAATGAAGAGTAAATGGAATGCTGGCAGAGATTGTGAGGATAGGCAGTCAAGTTTATGAGAATAGGTAAACATGTCATTACTTAGAAACAAAGAATCATGCAGTTTTTAAAACACGAAAACTAAAATCCTTAGAGACTTTGCTTGATGCCCCTTTATGATGAGCTTGCTTCCTGATGTAAATGGTTTGCATTTATTTCTGATTCATATCTGTCCTTCTGATGTCTTCTTTTCAAAATTCCTACCATCTCAGATTCCTTCTACTTTACTAGAAGTCAGGTCCTTCTGTAGATTTCTTCTGCTTTACTGGAAGTCAGGTCCCTCTGTATTGCTAGAAATCAGGTCCCTCTGCATTACTAGAAATCAGGTCCCTCTGCATATGAAAAAGACTTGTAGGGTTCCAAGAAAGCATCCCTCTGCATATGAAAAAGACTTGTAGGGTTCCAAGAAAGCATAAAAATGCTTATCCCCCTCACAGGCCTACTGATTGACTTGGCCTCAAGTCAAACAGAAACTTGATTATTGAAAATGAAGCTATGTAAAAGACATAAAATTTTTAAAAAATATGTTTTTATGAATTTTCAATGGCCAAGTGAACCTGGTTTTCCATGGAAAATTCAAGTTTATGTTGTGCCAGTGACCTGGTTTTCACAACTAAACTTCCTTTTTTTCTTGTTTGTATTATTATTATTATTATTATTATTATTATTATTATATCAGATCAGCTAAGAAGTAAGTGAAGGAGAAACATCAATGTGTCTATCTAGCACTTCCATTTCCTGTTGCTATGAAATCTGTTGTATGAAATCTGTTGTATGAAATCTTCCTTGTTGATAGGCTTGGTATACAGTTTGAGCCGATGGCCATTGACTACAAATGTACGTGCTCCATCATCAATTTTTTGAAGTTTGACTGAGCCATTGTCATATACCTCTGCAATCTCATATGGACCAAGCCAATGAGTTGTGAATTTGGCTTTGAAGTCTTTAAACTTGGATTCAAACAATAGTGCCCAGTCACCGATGTGAAACTGTTTCTTTTTAATAAACTTGTCATACCATTGAGCTCTCTGCTGTTGGATCAAAATATTGTGTTCTATGGCAGCCTGTCTCATCTCATCTAGTTGATTCAATTGAAGTATTCTTTCTTGCTGTGCCTCAGAAAGATCCATACCCAAATCTGCTGCTAACTTGAAGGTATGAATTTGAAACTCAATAAGGAGGAGGACTTGCTTACCATAAACAAGCTAATAAGGAGAAAAACCAATACTATTTTTCCAAGTGATGCGGTATTCCCATAAAGCTTCAGTAAGCATAGCTGACCAATCCTTCCGATGCATCTGAACAGTTTTGGTGATGATTCCTTCCAAAGTCTTGTTTGTAGATTCCACTTGGCCATTAGCCTGTGGATGGTAAGGAGTAGATTTTCTGTGCTTTATCTTATACTTTGCTGCGATCTCCTGCACTACTTTTGAAGTAAACTGGGCACCCTGATCAGTTACAATCTCTCTAGGCACCCCAAATCTGACAAAGATCTCCTCAAAAATAATGTTTACCACAATCTATTCTGTAGCTCTTGGTAATGGTTTGGCTTCTACCCACTTGGTGACGTAGTCTGTACATACCAAAATGTACTTCTTCCCTTGTGATGGTGGATGAATTGGACCAATGAAGTCAAGGGCCCACTTTTCGAACGGTTCTATGAGGATTTGTGGTTGAAGTGGCATTTCATCAGACCGGATTGGCCGTCCCATCCATTGACAAGTATCACAACTTCTAGCATACTTTTTAGCATATTTGAAAATAGAAGGCTAGTAATACCCCAAATTGAGTATTTTTTATGCTGTTCTTTTATCTGCAAAATGGCCACCACATGGTTCATCATGACATGCTTTCAAAATATCTAAAACTTCATCTTGTCGTACACATCTTCTGATAATTAGATCATATCCCGTGTAAAAGAGATCACCATTAACCCATATATGCCTAGCACTTTGTTTAATAATTTTTTTCTTTTCTTTAGATGACATAGATGGTGGTAGTTGTCCTGATGATAAATAGTTAGCAATGTCAGCATACCAAGGAGTGATAACAAAAATTGCAAATAAGTGTTCATCAGGAAAACTATCTAAAATAGGAACAACCTCACCAGTATTGTGTAAGTGAGACAGGAAGTCTGCCACTTGATTTTCTCGTCTAGGTCGATCTAAAACAGTGATATTGAATTCCTGCATTAATAGTAACCATCTGGTTATCCGACCATTAGTGATAGATTTATTCATTAAATATCGTAAGGCTGAATGATCTGTATGGAAAAAAATTTCGTAGCCAGTAATATAATGACGGAATTTGTTCACAGCATGAACTACTGCCAACATCTCCTTTTCAGTGACTGTATAGTTCAACTCTGCAGGTGTCAGATTTTTACTAATAAAATATATGACATAAGTCATGGTATGCTCTTTTTGTCCCAACGAGGTCCCTATTGCAGTAGCAGAGCCATCGATAGAAATATGGAAAGGCAATGTCCGATTTGGTCCCCTTAAAATGGGAGTAGTTGAGAGCTTCTCTTTAAGTGTCTGAAATGCAGATTGACAGTCAGTATCCCATTGAAATTGTACATCCTTTGAAAGAAATTTAAACAATGGAAGAGCTATCTTACTAAAATTTGCAATAAATCGACGATAATAGCCTGCATACCCTAAAAAGCTTGTTACATCTGTTTGAGTTGTTGGTTCAGATAAATTTTCAATGATTTGAATTTTAGCAGGATCTACTTTTATTCCAGATGAAGAAATGTGATGTCCTAAAACTATCCCTTCAGTCATCATCATAAAACACTTTTCGTTACTAAGGGAAATATTTGAGTCAACACACCTTTTTAAAATTTTCTCCAGGTTTGCCAAGGAATCCTCAAAGGTACTTCCATACACAGAAAAATCGTCCATGTAGATTTCAACACATTCATGAATTAGATCTGCAAAAATGGCCAAGACTACCCTCTGAAAGGTAGCTGGGGCATTACACAAGCCAAAAGGTAAAACCTTGTAGGAATATGTGCCCCAAGGACATGTAAAGGTGGTTTTGTCCTGCTCTTCTTTGGCAATAGTAATTTGATTATACACACTGAAACCATCTAGAAATGAAAAATATTCTTTTCCAGCTAAGGTATATAACACTTGATCAATAAAATACAATGGAAAGTAGTATTTTAATGTTGCCTTATTTAACTCCCTGTAATCTACACATATGCACGATTTACCAATTTTTTTAGGAACAACAACCAAGGGAGAAACCCATTGGCTGTCGGAGATGGGATAAATAAACCCTACTTTTAACAACTTCTGTAACTCTTCTTTGACTATTTCTTTTAGTATGGGGTTCATTCTACGTTGCGGTTGTCTAAGAGGTCTGATTTTATCATCTGTGTAAATGTGGTGAGTGCATGTTTCATGATGGATACCTGGCATATCAGTGTACTCCCAAGAAAATGCATGGAAATGTTTATTCATCAAAGTAATCAACTGTTCTTCCTGTGATGTAGTAAGATGTGCAATTATATTCAAATATTTTCCTGGACTGATTTCAACTATTTTGCTTTGAATATCTGTGATTGAATGAACATTAAAAATATCGTGAAGTGCCAATGCTAGAGAATGTACTGTACAATTTTCCTGAAAATTATAGTCTAAAACTTGATCTACTATAGCATACTGCATGTCTCTTAATTCTTCAGAAATATCAGGTTCAGCAATGGAATAATCTAACAAATCTTCGTTGTTTTCTTCCTGAAAATCAAAGAACTGATTAATACTCAGGACAGGATGAATCACTTCTTCCTCGTGTTCCTTAGTCGCATTAATCCATGACAGCTGATCTAATGTAGAAGGTCTTCGGGAAGAAGGATAAAGTGCAATTTGTTTTCTCTCTATCCCATGTGAAATGAGCATACTTCACGACCTACACCATATGAAGGCATCTGCTGTTGCCAACCAGGGTCCGCCAAGAATAAATGGGTGACATCCTAGATTAGACTTGGGATGTAGCACTATAAAATCAACAAGATACTCCCAGGAATCTAAAGAAATAATGATATCTTCTAAGACCCCTTCAGGTGTAATTTTAGACCTACCAGCTAATTCCAAAACTGTTGTGGTTGGTCTGAGATTTGTCAAGTGAAGGTATTCCATTGTCTCTAGTGTCATGACATTAATGGCAGCACCTAAATCAATCAGTGTTTTTGAAATTGAAAAAATGTTACTAGTAATTGTAACCATTGGGATTCGAGGATCTACATACTTTTCAATGAAAACAATGTTAGACATTAATCCTGCTAGATTGCCTACCACATGAATTTTTTATGGATCCTTCCTTCTTTTATTAAGACATAACTCCTTAACTGCTTTAGTATAAATTGGAATATCCTTTATAGCCTATAGTAGAGGAATTTTGACACATACATTCGTTAACTCATTCAAAACATCAAAATCAGGTAGGGAGATTGAAAGTTTTTCTTTGACCAACCTTTCTGGAAAAGGAGGTGTATAAGATACTAATGTTTTCCCTTTTTTACTGTGATTTTCTGACTGTGATTTTTCTATATTTAATTTTTTTGGAGTTTTCTCATTTTCTACTTGTTCTTCTAAGATAACAGGAGATTCTTTTTGTAAAGTCTTCCCAAATCTTAAATTGATATTTTGTAGTGGGAGGATTGAGTAGGGAAGTGCCATTCCATCATCAAAATTATACATGGGTCTGTCTATTTTATTATTTGGATTTGGAATTGGCTGAGCTGGAAATTATGTAGGCCGAGGTGGAGGCTGATTGGATGGTAATTGAAGCTGTTGAGGTGGTAGACCCAATTGAGGAGCCATATTGGGTTGTTGGAAAGATGGAACTTGGAAAGATGGGGCTTGGACTTGATTCTGCTGGTATTGGGGATATGCAGAAGGTTGTTGATAGGGATGCAAATAGGCCTGCTGATATATCTGGTTACCATGAGTATATTTTCTCCAATTTGGAGCAGATTGGGCTAATGGAGGAGACCAAGTTTTCCAGGGCATGGGTGCAGTCCATGAATTCTGAATAGGAGTTTGATAATTTGTATGAAACTACTGCATAGGATCTTGAGACATACCTGAAAATAGTGGCTGCCAAGGTCTTCGTTGTCCCATAAAGTAAAGAGACTCCATGCTTTGATTCTCCTCCATTCGAGCTGCCTGCAATTCTTTCAATCTGGGGCAGTCATCAGTTTTGTGATTTGAAGTACATAAGCCACAAATTTCAACAGTATTTAAAGGACATTCTTTTAGTGGGTGTTTCTTTCTACATTTAGGACAAAAAATAAACAAAGCTTGATCTTGTTGGTCCTGTTGTTCTTTTCTTTTCTTGGTCTTGGATGTTTCGAGTTGTGTGCCTAAGGTACTCAATAAATCAGTCTTAAAATCTTCTAACAGATTCCCAAGCTCAGCTCTGGAGATACCACTGGTGGCAGATTTAGTTACTTTGGTAGTGACATCCCTTCTTCTAGTTTTAGCCTTTCCTCTTGAATACTTCTGACACAAGTCTTGTATCTCATCAAAGGGTAAGTAGGAGATGTCACCTTTTCCCATAACATTCAAAATATCCAAATATTCTTCTCTTATTCCTTTTAAAAATATTGTCCGAATGATCTTAGGTGTTAAAGAATTGTATTTCGATTTCTGCAAGTTGTATAAAAATATTTCTAAGTACTCCTCCAAACTGTCATCTTCCTGTTGAGTCATTCAAAAAATGTCATCTTTTGGATCCTTTGATCTGCAATATGCCTGATATTTCCTAAGAAATATCTTCCTCATCTCATCCCAGCTAGTGATCGAATGCTCTCCTAATCCCATGAACCATTTCAAGGCAGCTGCTTTAAGGGTAGCAGGGAAAAGACGAAGCTTATGGGTGTCATCAGTGTATCCATAAGTTCGACACAAGATATCAAACTTGAATAGGAAAGAGTATGGATATTCAGAAGTCATACCATATAAGTTTGGTAAGACAGATGGTGGAATATTCTTCATTTTTACCTCTTCCCCAAGGATGATGCTAGTGTCCGAGATGGGGAATTTAAAGGTGGCTTCCTGATCTTCTTCTGTTCTTTCATCCCTCTCATGTCTCCTCTCTTCTTCCCTTTCATGTCGCCTCTCTTCTTCCCTTTCATGTCTCCTCTCTTCTTCTCTTCTCTCTTGTCTTTGTTTGTTTTATATTTCTAACATTCTCTCATACTCCCATCTCTATTCTGCAGTTGGCCCTTTTGATGTTTCTTCCTCATCCATTTTAAAAGTACCAACTGTTGTGGTGAATCCTTTTGGAAAAGAAGTTCCTGTTACTTCTATTTTTGGGGGGTTTTTGATAAATATTCCTTTCTCGTCTCTTTGTCTTGACATAAAACTAAAATATACTCTATGTTTTGTTGAAATTTTGTTTTTATCAGAGAACTAAAATTCCTAAGCCTGCTTCTAAAATACCTCCCCGGCAACGGCGCCAAATGTTGGCCTTCAATCCACTAATGCAGATCAAACCTTAAGTTTAAGTCAATCCAGAGTTGGTAGACTTAGAGGCATATCCAAGTATAAGGACTCAACGCTAGACCTAACCGAAAACTTAGTTATCTATGAAATAAACCTATTGAAAAATTAAGATACTGTGCTTTGAAAATACAAAAACTCCCTTACAGAAGCAGTTTCATTTGATCTTCCAGTTACACAGCAAGTTATATGTGAAATCACTGAAATAATAAAAATAATTTAAACCTAACCCTGAAATGTGAATAAAAAAACTCTGCCCATTATCTCAACGTTGAATAAACAATTAAACATCAATTTCCCTTACAGGAAAGCATTCGCAATGTGTAATTGTTCTTAATACTCCATCATTAAATAGGCAAGAAATGTACAGCAATGTAAGATAATAGTCTGAACCATTACTTCAATATATAAAAAATAAAATAACACAGCTCATAAAACTGATTTAAAACAATCTAATTCGTTCTGCAATAAGGAAATTGACTTCTACAGGAATTAAAAACATACCACTGGCAACAATCCAAATTGTTTATGACAAAAATCTGAATCGTTCACTGGCAATTGAAAGGTGTGTAGACTTGACAATGGGGGCCCTCCAATGCCTCATTCACACACGCAAAGGAAGAATCACAGAGCTTGAACTTTAATTATATTCACCATAAAATCGATCATACACAGTGTTGCTACCGCAACCTGTTTCCCCGATTTTAGTCTTTTACTTAAACTCAGGGACCCCTCCATGTCATTTGTTGCTCAAACCTACTGATTTAAAGTTTGGCGTATTGGAGCTTATCTTGTGTTTGAAATCGATTGCTCGACTTTTAAGTGTTTGGCCAAGTTAGTTTGAGTCGTGCGTTTTTCCTGGTACCCGTCAAAGTTTAAAATTTTGCATGAGCAGGGGAAAAGACGGTTTTTAGGGTGAAATTTAATCCTAGCTATGATGTTTTCTCTCTTTGGATCAGGCCTCTTTTGGAGGAGCTAGAGTCCGTTTTCACCCGCCGTTGCGGCCCTCAGAACAAAGTCTCCGCCCGACCCACTTCTCTCTGACGCCCGATTCGGGTGGTGAATCGCTTGCCCCAGAGTTCCGGTTCACTCGACGTTGCGGCTGGGGAGATAAATTCGGGCCCCGACTTGAGATTCACCCAACGCCCAAACTACCGCCTTTGCAGCTTCCGTCGCCTGTCCGTATTTTGCACCCCGTCCGCCGTTGCGGGTGGCGGAGCAGTCTACCCACCGATCCGCTCTCCTCCGCCGTCCAATCACCTACGACGCTCGTTTTCCACTTCCTCTCTTCCCGTGCTCGCCCACCGTTGCGGCTCCCCAAAACTTACCCATACAATGCCTGATTATTAGCCCACCCGACAGCCGTTTCTCTTCTTAGGTTCCGCCCGTAAAGCCAGGCCAATTTCTTTGTGAATTTTTTACTAGGGTTATAAAATTTTGATGTTCGATGTCTCAAGTTAGTGGATAATGCGCATAAATTACGTGCAGGGAGAATCATAAGAGTCACGAAGGAGACCTACGGCAAGAAAAGAGACAACCCAAACGGAAGACAAAGGCGCCACTGAAGCGTTTCAGCAGTTACTGTCATAGGGTAAAACGTTTATTCAAATGATTGAAGAA
>LPNX010083292.1:16488-28689 GCA_001517045.1 Pseudotsuga menziesii
AAATAAATCAAAAGAGAAGAGGGAAGTGAAACCTTAGGGGAAGCCGCTTGATGAGCTGGCCTTGTTGGAACAAGAGAAGGTGAACTGAAAAGAAGAATCGTCTTTTATGGAGTGCTTCCATGGCGCTCAATAATAGCTACAAGGAACATGTTAACAGGTGTTATAATAAAAATCAATATATATTTTTATTGGAAACAACTTACAACTCTTCTAATCAAGATGAAAAACAAAATTACACTACTGCAACAAATTCTCAGGACAAGTCCAAGCAATCATAACTTCAAAATATCTAGATACCAACACTACCAATTTATATTGTTTGACATAGGAGAGCACTAATATACCTCATCTAAATCTGCCGATGCATTGCAAGGCGGGAGCTTTAAGGCCTCTCATAAATTGAACACTTGTTTTTGGAGCTCAGAAATCACAAGAAAGTGTCCAACCCAACCATAACCACCAAGTCCTTCACTATCCACTTTCTATAGTTGTGACATGTTCATACTTAGACTGGTCTGCAGTGCCAATTCCCGTGGGGCTATCGCCTACAAGAGATAGAAACTATTATGGCATAACTAGAGAAAGAAACATATCGTTTCTAATTATTTGTGGAATGAATGCTTTGGATTGCAAATGTGCAAAGAATAGTACAGTAAAAAAACTTCAAAAAAAAAACCACTGCCTTCAAGGCTCTTCCTAGAAGGGCACAGTATACAAGAAACAAATAACTATTTCTAACTCTCTTGATCATTCTGGTAAGTATCAAGAGATTTAAAAATTTCCCAGTTTCCCATGATGGACATATTTTAACTTTTTAAAAAGTTGCAAAGAAACAGGGATCAAACCTACACCTAACAAAGCTGCAAAGCTTTAAAGTGCAGAGAATGGGAAAATTGTTCTAAACCTACACCCAATAGAGCTGCAAAGCATTAAAGGAAACCTATCATATGGTAATGAAAGGGGAAGATTGTTCCACATTAGTACCCACCACTTCACATTGGCGCCTATCTTCTTTCCTGCACTTCTTAAGATTCATGTCTTCAGTTATCTTGAGTTTTCTGTAGAAGAGAAGCCCTTGATTTTGCATCATATGTACTCTCTGCATAAACAATAATACAAGTGTGCTCCTTCATTCCATTTGCATCTATCTCAATGTTTGCATTGCTCCTATGTGCAAATTGCTACAAATAATTGGCATATCTTAATGATGGCTTAATTCCTCTATCATTAGTTCTTTCAAATATTAATATGAAGTTACATACAGTCAATAGGGATGCATTTGGGTCTGTTCCATGCATTAGAACATAAATTCAAAATCCTTTGACAATGTTTGGATCCATTTGGAAATCTGCAATTTCACTCTCCATGCTCCAATTTCACTTTGCATGCTCCACTGTTCCTTCCCACATCTTGGCCGACATTCCATTGGCAAGAATCTGCAGGGTTTTAGATAAAGTGTGGACATTCAGATCTACTTATGTGTTTTCAGAATAAGATATCAGAAATAGATATAAATGAAAACAAAGGACAATATCTTTACTTGGCGAATTCGCATGGAATCTGTAACAAATAACCTTAAGAAATCTTGCACTGTGTCAATCCCCTAAGCACTTAGTCTCTTGTGAAAAGCACCATCTCTTCCAACTCTGTCTAGACGCCATACTTCATCAACCAGAGTTGGAGGATAGTGCTTCTTATACACTGTAAGTAAAAAAGTAAAGTTTATTCAATAATTCCTTCAAATTTTGTCTACAGTTCAACAATGATCTTAAATCTGCATTGAAAATTGTTCCCAAAAACTATCCTTATGTCAAGTCCAAATCTGCTCTTGAATCTTGTGACAAACACAGTCACAAATCTGCAATCAATTTCCTTCAATTTTGTCCATCACTTGTCACAAAATTGTCATGGAAAGTTTGCCAAGACAATTCTTACTATTGCTCCTAACATTCTTACTATTGCTCTCGAGAGGTTTCAGGTACCAGCCTTATTGCCTTTTGTGTGCTCAATGCATGTTCCTGTTTTTCGTTGTCTGACAGTTTAGTAAACTTTTTCTGTCTTAGTCTGGGAAGTTTGGAAAACTCAAAAAGCGTGCTATTTTCCTCAAAGTCCTGAACATGAAACCATACATGAGTAGAATGGGTGACAAACCACCATTATACAAGCTGTATGCAGTAGTGGTGCATTTAGATATGATGAATGCTTCCTTTTCTGGGCATTATGTATGTCAAGAATTTACAAGGGGCCTGGTACAAGATTGACGATAGCAAGGTGATGTTCTTAAAAAATGAAAAACAAAATATGAAGAAAATTCCTTCAAGACCACTGCCAAATATAACGCATCTACAAATAGACACTGCTTAACATAGCAATATATCGCATGTCAATGAAAACAATCTCATTAGACTCATTTCAATTTTCACTGCGAGGAACCTAGATATAACCTCTGAATCGACATACAACCTTTGAAGGGTTTCCATTTGTATGTGGTTTTAAATTGATCTTGTGCTAAACTCTAAATCAACTTGCTATTTCTTGTTGGCCCATATGAAACTCCAAAACCCTAATGGCCTTGCTATGTTTGGTTGCCTTTATTGGTAATTTCACATACCTTATCCTTTCTATTTTCATACCCTAGCAACTTTTCTAATTTTGAAAAGAGATATGTGCCATTATTGCTAAGTTTTAACTTTCCGAAACTATAATTCACCTTGCTAATATGTTCAATCCAAAACCATCAGTTGCCATACTTTTACATAATTACAATCTTTGCTAAATACTTGCACGAGAGAAAATTATAGAGCATCATCTTATAGATCATTAAAAAGAACACATTGAAGAAGCCACAGTAAAATTAGAAATATTGGCAAAAGCAATTCATAACCTGTTTTCCTTCCACATTTCAAAACCAAGTTTTGCCCAAATAGAGAGAGAAAACTCTCGCATCTATTAGTCACTCAAAATCAATAAAGATAACTTGATAGCATATAGGAATGATAGTATTCAGCCTCTAGCCAACAAAGTAGCAGCACAAAACAATAAGCCTAAACATTAAAAATTTATGTACAACAATAGATAACCTGAGACTCTATAATTAAATTCCAATTTCAGAGCATCATATTAGAGATCATTAAAAAGCACACATTGAAGAAGCTACAGAAGCAATTCCGAACCTGTTTTCCTTCCAGATTTGAAAACCAAGTTATGCCCAAATGGAGAGAGAAAATTCTCGCATCTATTGTGCACTCAAGATTCGGAACACATAACAAAACTTTATTTTCAAAGAGAATATTCTAATCTCCTTCCACATAAAGACCCAACAAACTTAGAAATCTATCTTGATTCTTCATTCAATTTAGAGACAAGTTAAATTACCAGAGAGTGAAGACCATTGAATATTATTTCCTCCACTCTGAAGATATCCATCTAATATATGGGTTATTTTGTCCTAAATTTGGCTGCACCTATCCACTTGAAACTTTACTGAATCTCATCATCGTCTACAACAGAATCACTCTAGGGAGTATCTGGTCTAGAGATTAAATTTCCATCAAATCTATCATTGCATATGGTAGGATTCAGTATCGATGATGACTGACTAGTCCTATTTGTCCTGACAGAGTCGTTTGTTCCATTCCCCATTTTAATGAAATCATTTACTTTTGATGATATTGTAGAAGAAGATTTTCTAATATTATTGACTTCTCTGACATTTGCAGCCATTTCTGGCCCTGCACTATTTCTTGGGACAATGAATGGAATTACATCAGCCCTGCATAATGCCCGAGTACTTGTGGTAGGCTGTAGTTTGGTCGAAGTACTTTTCCTTGAGGACATGACATATGATGCTGGTGCAGAACTTTCAAAAACACATTTTAAGGCAAAACCTGATCTGGCTCTTTGAGGTGTGCTTGGGGCACTTCCAAAGGCTACACAGATATGAGTTGTTAGACCCAGGAAAATCAAATGAAATAAAACAAGAAAAGTCTCATATTTATATTCAAGTATTTTTCTGAATGTAATTAGAAGGAAATAACAAAAACTAAAATTGCATTTTAGAATCCAAAATGCAAGTTCACATATAATACTTCAGAATTATAAGCCTATAATATAAACAAAATATATTAATATTCAATGCAAAATTTTCAAATATAGAGGAAGAGATCAATAGAATTGCTAAATGCAAAGCAAGTAAAAAATCTACCCGCTATTGATGAAGTCAGTGTCGCTTCCCTCAATCCTGATTCCAAACCATGTGATGAAGAGGGCCTTGCCACATTACCATTCTTTACACTAGCATCCACTAATTGCTTAACACCCAAATGTCCATTAGAATTCAATTTCTCTACTGCAAGCTTATTTGATCTAGGCACAGTTCCAGAAGCATATGGCCCTACCTGCTGCAAAAGTGAAAGATATTTCATTGTCAATAGAATGATCATTCACTAGCATGCCATAAAACAATCAAGGAAAGCACAGAAGCATGCACCTTATCAATACACTAATTTGAAAAGTAATAGTATCTAATCATACCAACAGGTCAACAACCCAAATACCAACACAACTTTGATTGTATAAGAAAGCAAGAAGTTTTCCTTCATGTATGTTGAGATTTGCTAGTTTTGACCATCCAATATCTATTGTATCATGGCATATTAATGGCTGCCAAGAAAAAACCTGCATCCAACAATGGTTTGCAAAGAATGTCTTGAAAACTTAATGAAAATTAAAAAAAGAAATGGTTTTCATACATAAATGAGGACTCTTTACTAGAAAATAACTCACCTTCATGCTTTCATGCAATCCAGTCAGTAAACTTCGTCCATCAGAATTAAATATAATTGAGTGCACTTGTCCTATCTGAATATCAGTATACTAAGTCATTCACCTTAAAAAAAACACCAAAAAACTACCTACAAATATCTAATTACAAGAAACTACTACACAAACAACTTTAATAATTTGCAATTTGATATAGATATTGGTCAGCAGAATGTATAAAAATAGCATTGTGACACAAAGGACCAGCTTATAGATTATTCAAATGTTGTTTACATCATCTTATGAACATGAGTATCTATTATGAAAGATCCAAAAGAATTATAGATCAAAATTTATGGCTTTCGCCAATTGCTGTATATAGAATCAGCCAAAAGTGATATCCAAGCTCAATGCATGCCAGGGACAAGACAGAATGAATTTACAGTGACTTTGATGAATATTGTTAATGAGCATTTTTACCTCTGGTCCATGTGATCCAATAAGCTCAAATGTCTCAAGGTCCCAAAATTTGATAGTCTTGTCTGCTGAGCCTGAACAAAATAAGAAGTGGCCAGCTGCCAAAGTGAATATGTATAATAAAAAGAAACAGATTAAGTTAAGAAGTCCAATTTCACTTGAGAAGCAGATATTACTTCATAAAGTTGCTAGATGCTACATGAAGGCATGGTTGCAGTGTTTTTTAAAGCAAAACAAAAAGGAGAAGTTGAACTTAACAAGTTCTTGACAAATACGTTCTATCCACATAATAGAATCTAGATGAAGAAACATTGAGCCCCAAAAAGGTTAAGTTTTTGACACAAACAAGGAATTTACCAACACACAATCAAGAAAGAAACAGAAATGGAACTGTAACCTTCAACACTGAAATACAGATTATGGAAGAAAGAAATTGAAGAATTGCTACCATAAGTTGAAATAAATCAGGATAAATGACTTTAAAGTTTAAACTTGTAAAGACTCCAAAGGCACTCCATTGTCTGACCAAGAACTCAAGGATCCAAAGACTTTAGCAAAAGGGTGTGCCTATAGGTATTCATATTTCAAAATATAAGAATAATGTAGGAAATGCGTGGGTAGGTAATGTGGTTTAAGGGCAGAGCTGGCCTTTCATTCAAAGTTCAAACCCTGGTTCAATAAAGTCAGCCCTGCTTCAATGTATATCACTTGAACCGAGATGAGAGGAAGAAACCCTTACAAAGATGAGGCACTACGACTGGGCTGGGCTGAGAGAACACCAATTTGTGCCCCCCTTTGATGATAAGGAAATGACAATTTAAAATAGTCCACCGAAAGGAGAAGGCTCAACAAACATCTAGTCATCGGCCTAGCAGTATGAAGTTTGTTATTCTTAGACATGGGGCTGGCCTGATTATGGTTTTAATTTGTGTTCCATTCTCCTAAGCACTTTTACCGTCGATGAATTATTTATAATTTTGCACTTTTACTGTCAATGAATTATTTATAATTTTTTTCGATCTAGTTTGTTAAGTTTCTGTTATACTTGTAACTATTATGCCTGAAAACAATATAACATTTCTTAGGATCTTTCTGAAAGATAACAAACCACAAAAGAGATAACACAAGATGTATCCTGGGAAAACCCTAAATGGGAAAAACCCAGCAAAGAACTTCCTCAGTATATATAAATGCCAAATACAAGCCAAGACCAAAACCCATGAGACAAGATAGTCTCTCCTTCATCCTCTTCAGATCACTATGACCAAATATGTGCTTGCATAAGAGAGTGCTCCTCAAAATAGAGTGTGTAACAAATGAGGCACCTAGCTGGGTATAAATACAAGTGTGCTGACCTAAGACAGCCCCCCAAAAGGCACAGGGCCGACCTACTCAACATAGTTCACTCTGGAATTTATGCACTTTTCATACATCTCAAAATAGTTTCCCTATTTGTTACTCTTCCAACCAGAATTAAAATGACCATGAACTAAACTCTAAATCCTTTCCTAACTGATAACAACTGGAGCATAGCAAAAATTGATACTAAGTATCATAATTCAATGACTAAATCTTTGGCTCTAAGTACCGCAATAAAGTTTTGTGTAGAAAACCTTCCTTTAAATATACCTAATTAAAGGACAGGATAGGGATTTGGCTTTGGCTTCAGAACTATAGTCAAATCTCTATTAGAATTCTTAATATAGATTTAGCTGTAAAATTGAAACTATAACTAATCTTTTTCTCCCTGTGTTTTGCCAAGATTGGTCTTATTTACTTTATGGTCACACTGAAATTGAATTCTTACTAGCATTGTGGTAGCCAATAATTAAGATGAGGAGGTATTACTCTGTGGGGAAGTTGGAAGTGGAGAGCCCTGTCTAGGTGCAGGAGAGTGCGTTGGATTTGGATTTAGAATTATAGTTGGTGCCTATGATCCTGAACCTGATCCAGGCTTAGGCACAGCGACTACCAGAAGAACAGAGGTTATAACACCACCATCAACATAACTAAAATGAATTTAAACCAAATAAATCGCATCGAAGACAATGATACCTGGAAGAGTTTAATTGTGTCCAGCATTTCCACCTTGAAGTCTATCCAAAACTCCCACCATGGGGGCATTGTTGTAGGTTGTAGGTTCTGTCTGCCGATAGTTGTCTCTTGTGTCAACGAAGTTATCATTTTGATCAGGTCCTCCAACAAGAGCACCTACTAAAACATTAGGGTCACTTCCTTGGCGATTTAGCCATGTAGAATACCCTGCTTTGGAACTAACAAAAGATGAATCCTCTTTGTAAGATACAATGGAGGAAGCTCTGTGGTGGACCTGACGAGGATAGTTTGGCCCATATCCCACCATGTAACTTGTGGCCCTTGGATTGTCACCTAGTATGTAATCAACCTACAAAAGCAAGGTTTTAGCCAATTGATTGAATAGGACTCTGGTTATTTGGAAAAGCACTCTAGCTTGCTACTAAACCACAGCTCAATGGACATGTATGTGCTTCTTATCACTGGTTAATGTGAAAAACATGAAAATGGTTGACTTGTACACAGTTTGTAGTGAATAATTTGTATGACTATATCTATATACACATGCATGCATACTTTTGGATAGCATATGGGATATATTGAGAATTAAAAGTCCTAGAACTGGACCTCAAAATTCCATATGGTAGCGACATAATTTTGTTTCAAATTAGATATTTAGTATTGCAACAATTTCCTGAATATTAGAATTTTTAGTAGTTAACTATAAGCACTTTAATATAGACAATTTAAGGTTGGGCATACACTGTAAACACAGATCAGTTTCTCTCTTGAGCATGATGACCCTTGGAACAGCTTTAATCATAACATTCCTAGCAATTTTTGACACTGTTGTACCAGCTGCAGAACATTTTTTTCACATTACACTAGGGCGACTCGGGCTACATGTTGACCTTTACAAGTGTTATTGACATGGGAGGTGGTTCCAGATATTCTGGAAGCTGAGGACATTTACAGAAAGCAAGCCAGTTTAGTACAACCTAAACATTTGAATAATGAAATTTCCTACAAACAACATAGAAAATGAAATTTCACTAATAAACCACCAATCTAACATGACTTGGATTTTCAGATAATAAGTTTTCAAGGCAGCTTCCACAGAAACCAAATAGAGACTCTCATTTGTAGAGATATCACCCATCTTCCTGATGCATTAATTCCTCATCAAAAGCTCATTTTCTTTGTTATTAAATTCAATTATAAGGAATGAATGAAATATGATCTCAATAGAGGTTAGCTGTCTACTACATCTACTGGGCACATAATTGCTAATTAATATAGCAGCTAGAACATTGACTATAGTCATTTTTGGAAGCCATGTGAAGGAAATGAGTGGCTGGCCATTTTCGTCTAGGTTGTTTAGCAGTCACCCAAAAGACAAAATAAAAACTTCCAATGGAAGCACACCTACCACCCTTTTTTCCCTTCAAATTAATATAGCTTCATTGATAAAAAATTGAAAATATTTACATTATTGTCGGCTTACAGGTTTGTGGCTACCTCTTACCACTGAAACTCGCTATCATTTGCATGCTCATGACATGACCAGGTAACTAAGTCAACATGGACACAATAACAAATTTACACACATAGTTGACAGTTTCAATGTTAGCCCTCCCCAGTAAAAATTACAAATTCAAAAAACAGTTGTCAACATGGACACAGAATATCAAATTTACACACATAGTTGACAGTGACACATTCTATTCACAGCAAGTCATGTGGGGTTAACGACTGGTATTGTGGATACCAGTTAATAACACCCTCCATCCCACAAGTAAGGGAAGAGAGGGGGGTCCACGAAATGGTGTTGGCAAGGTACCAGATTCCTGATTTTTCACTTAAATGTTGGAGGATTGAGAGGAATTATTTCTCAGAATATATATATATATATATATATCCTCAAATGATCATCTATACTCCTTAACATTTCAATTGTGTTATGTGCATTAATCCCCTTGGTCAGAAAAATAAATAGTTAAAAACCTTAATTTCAGTTATATTATGTAAAACCCATTAAATATCCAATGGCATGATTAAGTGAAAGATCAGGCTATGAACCCAGTAGATACCTTCAGAACTTTATTTGATTTGCATGGAGGAAGACAGTCATGAATAGATTGGCACAAAGAGAAAAAGGGGAGCTGAGACATTTGGGAGGTATAAAGGGCCCTCCATTCAGATGACCTATGCCCCTGTCTAAGAGAACTACAGAATTGCAGCTAAATTGATAGGGCCGAGTAGAACCTCAAACAACTCATCAGAATCACTATCATAAAAACGGCATCAACATAGCACAAACCAAGAATATATCAAATCAGAAAACACAAATCTCTCAGGTAGAAGAATATATACTGAAATTTAGTGTAGAAGATACTGAGAAGATAGCTGAGTAATCATGGCCACATGTGAAGATCATACTCATAATTCTAACAGTGTACAATGCAAAACAATGTTAATTTTAATCGATCAAGTATTACTATAATTGATCAGACAATGTTAATTTTAGACTTGTATCACAAATCTTTTAAATGGCCTTGCTATTTTATTCTTTCCAGCATCCTGTTTCTGCTAGCACCCCAAGCAGAATTAGATCTAACAGAACCATAGCCCATAGTAGCATAAGTCGATCCAGCAGAAATAGGCTTTTCTCCTACATATAATTTCTTTCACCACTGGGCTTTGACCCTATACCCAGCTTTAATGAATTAATACTTGACATGATTTTGAATTCATGGCACCCACCGAGCTTAATCTTTTCACCGGGCTTGCTATAACCAACAACAATAGATCTAGCTACAACATCTTTTCCATTTCGAGATTGATAGTTTGAAGCAGTAGGGCAAGCAGAGAAAGCAACACTGCCATCATATGCAATGGCACCAGCAATGCTAACAACCCTTAATCTGGGTTATGGTTGGGAGAAATAGCAAAGTACGGGTAGATAGAAAAAGATTTTTCACTAGGGCGATGGATTCTTGATGCAAAATAAGTTGATTAGGTCAACGTTGTAAGAATAGGAAGCCATTACGGAAAACAAATTGATCCCACGCATCGATACAAGTGTAAACTGTGTTAGATCTCTTGGTTAATGCACTGTTGATGCACCATTCAGTGTATTTGCAGATAGCTTTCTTAGGAAATCCCTTCTTTGACTCATACATCAATGAATTTGATGAGGTTTGAGTGAATCCGTAGCTCAAAACAGGTGTTGGGGAGGCTTCTGGGTGCTAAGCAGAATTCTGGAATCCACAAAACGTTTCAGAAATACAAGAATCAACGAAAGTGTTCTAAGAATCTTCTGTAACCATCAAATGCCATATTGAGTAGTGGTAGCCTTAGATGATTTCAGTGGTTATGGTTATAAGGCCAAGCAGAAACCAGAAATTCTCAGTTAACAGAATTTTTCAATTTCAATACCCAGAAATTCGAAGCTCCAAGAGAAATGTCAATGTGGAAGCATAAATTTGATAGCCATACATCCTCGCCAACCAGAAATGTGATACCTAGATCCAAAAATTCAAGGTTCCAAGTGGAATGCCAACATCCAAGCAGAAATTCAATGCACACAGAGGAATGCCAACGTCCAAGTAGAAAATTGATACTCAGAAATACTCGCCAACCAGAAATTCAAAACCCATACCCAGAAATTCAATCCAAAAAGACATGTTTGAGAACTGGGAGCTAGATTTCATGTTCCACAATACTCAAAATTGGCGGTCCATTCCCAACTTGGATCGAGGGAAAAATAATCTAAGTTGTCAACTGAAGTTTGGATTCACGTCAGCTACAAGTCAGAATAATTATGAAATCTGGAATCCGCTAATGTGAAATCTGATTACAAAATCTGATGCTCAAGAAGGAATGTCAATGTCCAAGCAGATTCGATGCACCAAGAGGGTTGTCAATGTCCAAGAAGAAAATCAATACTTCTCTAGAGTTGAATGAACCTAATTCATATTTTGGATGGGAGAAACTAACAATATGGAATACCACTATGTCCTTGGCATTTTATCAATATCTTAACATCTGATTTTTTACGTTTCCATTATTTATTTCTGTCAATTGTCTCCAAGAATTGAAAGACATAAATCATAAATGGTGGGAAACAGGCTCCAAGCATTATCATCATGGCAGCATTATCAACAAAAAAGTCAATAGATAAAAAATATGCTTAGATATGATATCTAAAAATAGTAATTAATTAGCAGTAAAAATGGCATCTTGAGACTGAAAAATGTTGACAATACAAAATAGAAATGATTGTCCTTTGTCCTCTGTGTGAATCTTTCCCTCATCCTGAAAGAAATTTATCCATCCATGATAAAGTGTCCATATGGTTAGCGACTTTATTTCAATCCTCTATAACACTCTGAATAAGGATAAAGGTCTAGTCTGAGTAGAACTGCAACTGCAACATTTTGAACCATCCTGAGCTGAAGGGATTCAATTTGCAATTTAAGCATATCCTAAATATCACTTGTCATTTGAAACATTATTTCAGGACTGAACCTTTCCACAAAATTCAAAATTGATCTAAGGTAGAGGGGATAACTTCCATGTATTTATAATGATAGTTGGGAAGTTTCCAAATATATTAGCTAGCTACAAGTGTTAAGGTTAGCTACTATGAGATCTTTGGCATGCTCTAGGTGCTATCAGTTGATTGTTAGCAAACAATGCAATAATATTTGACATCCTTAACCCAAACTATTGCTAAGACATGTTATAGCCTATGAGTCTCTCACCATCCAAGCTGAATCATTCAAATTCATGGAAACATGAATTGAGAAAAATGGCAAATGACATTTCCCATTCCCACACAATTGCACATTGTTTCCTAGGATTAAACATGTGGCTTAGAAATTTCTAGTGCTTTTAAATTTTCCTTCCATTCAATAAAGATCCAAA
>LPNX010083295.1:3040-13253 GCA_001517045.1 Pseudotsuga menziesii
TATCTTAGGGGAAGTTGAGGGGTTTTCTCCATTTATGGTTTCCCCTCCTAAAATCCTTGTGTCTCTTGTCTCTTGTGATGTGCTTATGTGATTTCTGTTCTTGTTATTCTCTCAGTGAAAATATCTTATCATAATGCTAGCTTAAATGATGAAAAACTAACAGTTAGCAAGAGGTGATAATTTCTAGAAACAACCAGTGACTCTGTGGTTAGATTCATAAGGGTAAAGTTAGAAATACTTTCTTGTTGTGTAAGGACATTCACCTTACTTACCTTTTTCCTCTCATGGATGAAGCTTGAAATTTGTTGGAAGATATTACTATTCCTCGGCAATGGCTTCCAATAGGTTATTGTAATTTTTCTCTTGAACCCCCACTGGTTGACCAAGTGGTCATTTCAGTTTCATCTGTGGTCAATCCCACTCTCCCTTTCAAAAGTGAATTCCAAGTGGTCAATTCATATTCATCTATGGTTGATCCCACTCTCCCTTTGAATAGTGAAGTTAAAGTGGTCGAGTCGATGTCATTTCCACCTAATCCCACACTTTCATCAGAGAGTGTTAATATTGAAGTAGTTGCTTCGACAAAGTCTTTGTCTTCTCCCTCTCTTCTAGTTGAGAGTGATTCGAAACCTGTTGAGGTTTTTATGCTAAGTTTTTATTGTTCTACACAAGAGGAAATTTTGTCTCTTTCGATAGAACCCTCTCCAAGTAATGAAGTTCTTTCCTTTGACTAGAGTAACCTAACAAAATCTTGCCTTCATTTGAGTGTTCCTTTCCAGATAGTTGTGCAAGTTACCACTAGGAGGATGCTTTGTAGTATTGTTGATGAAGGGGATTTTGTTAATATTTTATCCTCAACTTCTTGGAAAGCTTTAGGTTCTCCTCATCTTGTTCCAGCAACCAACCAGATACTGGATTTTAATCAAATACCTACTGCACCTTTACTATGATCCTTCCTCATTTACCTATTACATTAGGAAGGAAAACTATCTGTATTTATGTTATGGTGGTCCAAGGTCCTTTAGATTTCAATATTCTCCTTGGAAATGATTATGTGTACCCCATGAAGGCTATATTGTCCACACTCTTTAGAGTGATGCATTTTCCCCATGATGGAAAGATTGTGACCATTGATCATCTTTCCTTTGTTATACCTGACCATCACATCATTCCTAGTACTTAGACTGTCCTGAAAGTTCCACATGTTCTTGTGGTTCCTTCCCCTTCTTCTAGTTAGCTTCTTCTCATCATATGTAAAATGGGGGGCATGGTTCCAATCTATGGACATCATAATGGATTTAAGTCTCCAAATTCTTATGAAATGGGGAAACCTACCAACCTCTGGATATCATGTCGGGTAAGAGAAGGTCTATGAGCATAGTTCCTTTTCTCTATGTCAAGCTCGTTAAAAAATGAAAAAGACGGTTGTGAGCATAGTTCTTTTTCTATGTCAAAATCATTAAAAAATGAAACACATTTGTGAGCATAGTTCCCTTTCTATGTCAATCTTGTTAAAAAAAGAAACAGATGTCCTTGAGCATAGTTTTTTTCTAGTTTTAAGCTCGTTAAAAAATAAAATTGGCCTCAAGAATAGTTTACCTTTTGGTTTCAAGCTTGCATAAAAATGAAACCATTCCATGAGCATGGCTCCCATTCTATGTCAAGATTGTTAAAAAATGAAATGAATGTCCTCAAGAATAGCTATTTTTTGTTTCAAGATTGTGTAAAAATGAAACAGGTCCATAGTAATCATACTCATTTTCTATTTCAAGATTGTGTAAAAATGAAACAGGTCATTTTGAGAAAAGTTCCTTTTTTGTGTCAAGCTCATTAAAAACCGAAACATATTCTTCCATTATTTCATCATTTGATCCTTCATTTCACGTTCTTGTATAACTTGATCATCTTTGAGTCATCTGTTTTTGGTGAACCATTTCCTGGCAGTAACTGTGATTTTAGTTGGATGACGAATAGAGTAGGAAGATGAAATGAAGCAAACCTCTTTACATTATGTTGGAGTTAAGCTACTTGGCAGTTAAACTGGGGGCAAGTACCAACCACTAGACAACATGTTGGGAAATCACCCATCAATGGGAGTCATTTTGAACATGTTTTATTTGGTTTTGAGCTCATTAAACCATGAAATGATATTTTGAGCATACTTTCTTAGTTTCGAGCTCACTAAACCATGAAACAACCTTTTGAGCATAGTTCTTATTTTGTTCCAAGCTCGTTAAAAAATCAAGCAGATAACATGGGCATTCTTTCAACTGGTATTCGAGCTCGTTAAAAAAAGTAAGATGGTGTTGAGCTTACTTTTCATTTTTCGTGCCCTGGTTAAAACATGAGAACTAGTTTGATCTTACTTTATCACCTTTGCGTGCTTTGGATTCAAATATGAAAAAGGTTTCAAGTTCCTTTTATACCTTCGGTGTACTCATTAAAAATTTAGTGAAGAGGTATTGAGTGTACTTTTACTATTTTTTAGACTCGTTAAAACTGGATTATGAAAAAAGAACCCTAATAGAGTCTTCTTTAAGCTCTTTTTGGACTCTTAAAATGTGAAAATATTGTCGAGTGAACTTGTCTTCTTCACAGTTGTAAAAGGACTTGAAGAGTCATCTTCCTGGTGATAATTTACCCCTTTTTCAGACCAAGGGGCACTACTTACGAAAAATATATACTCCAGCCAATGATGTATGGAAGATTTCTCTTGGGTATTATTTTATAATTTTTTTGGCCCTAGAGACTAAATTATACAAAAAGGGACCCTTTGGAGTCTTCTACCATTTTTGTTCAGACTCTCTAAAAATGAACGATACCAAGTTAACTTTCAATGGACTCGTTAAATTAAACACTAAGATACCCTATTTTGGGAATGAAGCCCTACTTTCTTAGGTTCATGAAACATATGAGAATGGACTTATCTCAGTATAAGCTACAACGACTATTTGTTACCCTCTTTGGACTCGTAAAAATTAAAAGAAGCACTCATCAATCATGATGGGGAAATTAAGGGAAGGGAAATATTTCATTTTGCAAATAAATGGAAGTTAGTAGTTACCTTTGAACATGGCACTTGTCTAGATTTCATTTTATCAATTGGTATTCATCTTGCTTCTAATTTGATCCACTTTCATGGGTCATGTCATTCTTGTGAGTCTTTCAAAGAATGCATTGTTTACCATCGCATTATGTCTTGGTATCTGCTTGGTCTAGTCAATGTTGCCAAATATTCGATCATGTTGCCCGATGTTCAAAGGAAAATTGAGAATTTAGCTTTGCAGTCAAAAAAACCTTTGTGTCATACTTTTTTAGTCATTTATGGTTACATCATACTCAAAATTCTAGAACTTTTGTTCCAAGTTTCGCGTCGTCGATGTGGGATTCATCATGGCCCTCCTTCGACGAGACTATTCCTGTCGACTTCAGCTCATCATACAGGAATTAGTCTTAGAAAAAAATAGTACCTTGATATCTGTATGCATCAATGACAGATTCTCTCACTCTTAAAATAGGTTGACATCATTAAACATTGATAGAAATATTCAACTAAGTGTTCGACATAAAATAATCTATTCACACTCAGGAGATTGTACTAGGGTACCTTGGGAATCATTGACATCAATGTTGATTTACCTCACACTTGTTAATGGTTCTCATGATCATTGACCAGTAATCAAGTGGTTTCTACCATGTTCGACATCAATACATTGTAATCACATGGGTAGAATCGTACTTTGTGGAAGACGAGATGAAGAACTTAGGTACTTGTTAAGCACTCATTGCTTTCCCTAGGTTGTGATGGATTATTTTGTATAAGTCCTAGCATGGATCCACACTTGTATGGTCATGGATGTGCTCAAATTTGTGTCCATTTGACATAGAAATACATTGTATATCTAGTACCTATGTCTAACTTTGAGTCTTCTTCACATGGATATACATTGTATTCTAGTAGCCATGTTTATTTATTTCCCTCATGGATGTTCCTTGTATTGGTATGAAGCCATGATGAGGAACTATTTGGACATGAGTCAAAAGTATTGATGTATTGTAGAATCCTGGTTGATGATGATCTTCGATCAAGTAATTTCTTACCGAAGTGATAACCTTCTCTTTCGAAGATCTCTCCTATTGTATTCCTCTAGACTGATGCTTTGAGCGGCATTATGTTACACATAAATCTCATCACCATCATGTGTTGAGGCCTGAAATAGCAGAAGTTTCCCTCAATTCCCAAACTATGAAGTTGAAATTTGGCTCAGACTCCTATTTTCCATATTTTAGTCCACCACCGCCTTTTCGTTTAATGCAAAAAGCATTACACTCTTTAGTAACTCCCATTGTCTCTTGACATTAAGCAGTGCCACTGCCATTACCCTTTGGTCAAGGATAAGTTCCACCTTGGTAATTCTCTGTCTACATAGAGGAAAAGCGGTGCTCAAGTTTTAAAGAGATAAGGAGAAGATTCACAAATCTTCTCAAAGGAATACTTTGTGGAACCCTCACCCTACTCTTGTGGACCATCTGGACTCAAGATTCCCCCTACTATGATCTCCCTTCCACCTCATCCACCATTTTATCAACCATCCCTATCCTCCCAAGGCATATAAAACCTAGCTCATTCCCCATGGTTGAGAGAGAGAAACATTATGCTACTGCACAGAGGTTGTTAGTTTTTCAACATTAAGTTAGCATTATTAGGATCTTTAACTAAGAGAATAACAAGTACATCAATCAAACATAAGAGACAATAAACATAGTGTTTTTCCTTGGGGAAACCATAAATGGAGAAAACCCCGCAACTTCCTCAAAGATGGAATCAGCACCAAAACAGTAAGTGACCTCCCGACAACAACAATCTTCTTCTTGTCTAGCCCCAGTATCTTCTCCTTCCTCAACTATGTGCTACACTTGAGTGTGTATGAGTTGTGTGATAAATAGAGACTACAGTTCTCTATTTATACCAATCCCAACATGACTAAAACCCTACAAGGGCCGACCTCTACTAGGAGAGTCTAATAACCCTAGTGCCTCAGAACTATGAGGACTTTAACCCTTAGACAATCGTAGGGTTACCCATAATGACTTGACATGAATTGTTTACATTATTGATCCTCCCAATCAAAACATCGGGGCATGAAAAAATGACTCAATTACATTATAGATTCATCCTAGAATAAACGTCGGGTTACAATACATAAGATACATAGATGAATACATTCCAAAGTTACAAATACATCAACACTCCCTCTTAACTAGGAAGGTATTATTTTGACACAATTTTCAGTACTGGTCTTCTGCTCTGTATCAGCTGGATCATCTCATCTTCTGTATCTCAATTCTTCTAAGTATTCAAGTCATCTTCATCTTCATGTCCTCTTCATCTTCAAATTTTGATCATCTCTCGATTTGGATCATCACAGGACATCATCAATGGATCTGGAGCATCACTCGATCTGGATCATCATTGGGAATCATCACTGGATCTAGATAATCACTACTAGATCATCATCACTGGATCTATATCATCACTTGATCTGGATCGTCCTTGACCATCATCATTGGTGCTATCTCATTATTCTTCTCGTCACAGGAATTTTTATAGAGCCAGCCCTTTTTCATGCTGGTTGTAGGCCTAGCCTCCATGTAGGTCTTCTTTAGCACTTATATCTTACCTACTCATCAGAAAGGCACAGTACTCACATCCATCCGAGCTGGAACTACACCCTACCACAATTATGGAAGATCTATTTTCTTCCATCCAGGCCAAAACCACATCCTACCACAATGATGGAAGAGTTTCGTACTTTCATCCATGCCAGAACCACATCCTACCACAATGATGGAAGATCTTTATTCTTCCATCCAAGTCAGAACCACATCCCACCACAATGATGAAAGACTCTCATCCAGGCTGGAACACATCCTACTCACAACGATGAAAGATTTCTACACTTACATTCATCCAGGCGGGAACACATCCTGCTCACAATGATGAAAAGGCTCTGCACTTACATCCATCCAAGTAAGAACACATATTGCTCACAATGATGGAAGGGATCTGCACTCATATCTGATCTTGTAGGAACCAATCCTATAGTCACATCAGAATGGCCCCTAGTCCTCCTCGACTGAGCTACCTGGTAACTGACCAGATGCCTCAATTCTCCTAGAGAATGGCAGTTGCCCTTACATTTGAATTGCTCTTCGGAATGGACAACACTCACATTTGACATAGAAGGAAATTAATCCTTTAGCCATGATAGAATGGTTCAGCCGTTACATCTGATCAAGTGGGAACACATTCCTCTGTCACATCGAAATGGCTACTCAATCCTAGAATGGGTTCTCCTGGTACCTCACCAGGAAGCTCCATTCAAAGAATGGAAATTGCCCTTACATCTATCCTACTCGACAGAATAGCCAACACTCATATTTGACATGGAAGGAAGAAATCCTCTCACAATGACAGAATGGCTCAGCCCTTATATCTAACGTACTCGTCAGAATGGATATGGATCTCAGCACTCATATATGACATGGAAGGAACCAATATTCTCACCATGACAGAATGGATCAACCCTTACATATGACCATGGAAGGAACCAATCCTCTCACCATGTCAGAATGGCTCAGCCCTTACATCTAACGATGGAAGGAACCAATCCTCTCACCATGTCAGAATGGCTATGGGACTCATCACTTTCCCTTGGAGGAAACCCTAGCCAATGGATTTGTCAATACATCAGCTATATGTTCCTCCATAACATACTGGAGCTTCACTGCTCCCCTCTACACCATATCCCTAATATAGTGGTACTTGATCTCAATATGATTTGACTTGTCATGGAACACTGGATTCTCTGACAACTTTACGCAACTCTGGTTGTCACAATGTATACACGTAGCATCAAACTATAGATCAAATAAATCAGACAGTAGCTTCTACATCCATACTTCCTCGCAACCAGATGTACTTAGTGCCACACAGAATTGCTTCCTGCTAAACCAAGAGATCACACCTAATCCCATACTGAAGCAACACCCTGAAGTGCTCTTCCTATCGATGACACTACCTGCCCAATTTGAATCAGAAATAACCCTCTAGGTTAATCTTCTGATTCACATCATACTTGAGCCCATAATCAACTATACCCTTCAGGTACCTTAGAATATGCTTTGCAGCAATCAAGTGAACATGTCTTGGATCTGTCAGGAACTGGCTCAAGGTGTTCACAACAAAGAAAACATCTGGTCTCATTTTTGTTAGGTATATCAATGACCCAATCATCTGACGATACATCATAGCATCAGCTGACTCTGATGAAGCATCGTTCAATAGCTTCAGGTTCGATGCCATAGGTGTTTCCATAGCCTTGCAGTCCATCATCCCAAACCTCTTCAGGATTTCTACTACATACTTCCCTTGTCCAAGGAAGATTCCATTTCCACTCTGCCACACCTCCATACCTAGAAAGTAATGCATCATCCCCAAGTCCTTCATTTCAAACTCAGCAGTAAGCTTTCTATTCGTATCAACAATCAACCCATCCGTACCTGTCACAAATAGATCATATACATATAGTAGAAGCATCACTGGCTTTCCATATGCAACCTTGTAGTAAAGGTTGGAATCTGCTTTACTCTTGTTAAAGCCCAAACTGGATAGAAAGCTATCAATTCTGTCATACCAGGTCCTGGGTGCCTATTTCAAACCATGCAGGGATTTGTTCAATATACATACATGAGACTCTCTGTCATGTGTCTCAAAACTGAGTGGCTGCTTTACATACACTTCCTCTTCCACTACACCATTCAAGAAATTAGTCTTGACATCCATCTGGTGTATCTTCCATTCCATCACTACAGCCAGAGCAAGTACCGATTTGATGGAAGTGTATCTGGCTACAGGTGTGAAGGTTTCTTCATAATCTATTCCTTCTTTCTAAGAGAAACCCTGAGCCACAAATCTTGGCTTATATTTTTCAATGCTACCATACGTAGCATGCTTGATCTTGTAGATCCATTTGGAAGTTACAATTGACTTCCCTTCTGGTCTAGGGATAACATCCCAAACATCATTCTTCATGCTTGATTGGTATTCTTTGATCATAGCATCCTTCCATTCTTTCCATTCTTCTACTTCTTCGTAACTAGAAGGTTCTTTATCAATGAAATCACATAGCAAAGCTACATACCCGGAGCAGGATCTGGTCCTCTTTCTTTCTCTGTCATTCTCTTCTGGAGCCCCATATCTCTCTACACCTTGGATAAGTTCTTGTACCCAAGTAGGTTTCTTGTTATGAGGATTCTTCTCCAGAGGTGGATCTATAGGTCTTTGTGGTTCTTCAAAATCTCGATCTTCTTCTTGAGTTTCTTCATTCATGGTTGTATCATGAAGTCTGGGTGCTTCTGCTTCTTTAAGTTCTTCAGCAGGTATTTTTTTGGATTTGTTGTAAGCTATGTCTTCATCAAATGTCACATACCTGCTGATGTCAATATTCTTGTATCCTGGGAAATATATTCTATAAGCCTTTGAGCTTTCAGAATATCCCACAAATATACCCTTCTTTCCTGAAGGATCTAATTTTGTTCTCTTCTCATTCGGAATGTGTATGTACACAGGACAGCCAAATATTCAGAGATGGCTGACTTCTGGTTTCTTGCCGGAGAAGAATTCTTCAGGAGTCTTGTTCTTGAGTACTCTGTGTGGAGTACGGTTCTGTACATACACCGTTGTTCTGGAAGCTTCAGCCCAAAGATGCATAGGAAGATCTTGATCATGAAGCATGGTTCTTGTAGCGCCCATGATAGTTCTATTCTTCTGTTCTACAATCCCATTTTGTTGTGGATTATAAGGAGTGGACAACTCCCTCTTAATCCCTGATTCTTTGCATAGCTCTTTGAATTCATTCGAAGTGAATTCTCCGCCATTATCTGATTGAAAAGTCTTGATCTTCTTTTCAGTGTGGTTCTCGATCAAGGCTTTGAATTCCTTGAACTTGGTGAATACTTCATCTTTGTTCTTCATGAAGTAAACCCATGTCTTCCTAGAAAAGCCATCAATAAAAGAAACATAATATGTGTACCCGCTTAGTGAGTTTGATGATATAGGACTGCATACATCGAAGTGGATGATTTCCAAGATTCCTTTTTCTTTGATTTCGCTGCTTGGAAATGTCTTCTTTGTATTATTTCCTTTCGCACATCCTTTATAGACCCCATCATGTTTTGCTTGGAATTTTGGAAGACCTCCAACAGCTTGCTTGCAATAGGAAGTGCTCTATAATGCACATGTGCAAGCCTTCTATGCTAAATTTCACTTGGCTCTGCTATGTCATGGACCAAGTCTTGTTCTAGATGGCCCTTCAATTTGTACAAACCTCCTTCTTGTTCTCCAATTACCACTGCATCATCAATAGTCTTTCCTCTTGGCCACATGATGACTTGACCATCTATGAATGCAACCCTCATTCCTTTTGCATCCAATGTTGATATGGAGAGAAGGTTCTTCTTGAGTCCTGACACAAACAATACTTCCTTCATTGTTAGAGACTTTCTAGAGTCTAGCTTATAGGAACAGTCCCCACTACCTTTTATTGGATATTGGTAGTCATCCCCTAGTTTCACCTTGTGAGGTGATTCATGTTCTAACAGTCTCACAAAGGATTCCTTGAATCCAGTCATATGTTTGGAAGCTTCACTGTTTATAAGATAATCATCACTTCCATGAGTAATGTTATCTGAGAGAGCGAAAATCAAAACATATTCATCCTCGCTTAAAGAATCTTCCCTTTCATATCTCGTTCTTTTCTTGGATGGTTCATCATCCTCTGTAGCATGTGTAGCTAGGGTTTTCACCCTAGCTTGTGCTGATGAGCACCTACTAAGGAATCTGGAATCCTCAGTAGCAGTTCAATAATGTAAAGAAAAATAAACTGAAATAAAGATTAAGCTAAAGCAGTGGAAAGTAAATAACAGTAAAGAAATGCAACAAAAACAGTAGAGAAATGTGTAATGGTAATTTTATTGATATTACCTCCGATGAGGAGGTTGGTGGAGTCCGTTGCGCTGGTCCGATGTCGGTGGCTTTGAGCTCCAAGCTGATCCTTCTCCTTCTCCGATGGTGGAAAATGGGCCAAAAAGGGTTCTCAGTGGTGAAAATAGCTTGATGGTAAGCTAGGGTTTCACGAGACGTTTTGGCAGA
>LPNX010083299.1:13124-48178 GCA_001517045.1 Pseudotsuga menziesii
ATAATAATAATATTTATATTAATAATATGAATAATGTATCCTCTTAAGTTTATGCTAGTATTTAATTGTATAATAAATAAGACTGAGAGCAGTTTATAGTAATTGTGTTTATTTAATAAAATTATTTTTGTAAGCTTACTGCAAGAAAATAAGAACTTTCCTATTTGTTAATACTCTTTATATCTATACTGTCTGTAAGTGTATGAAGACAGTTTCTTACTAATAAAACTTAAGCATAGGTTACTACTCTCCTCTAATGATTAATACTAAGAAAATAATACTGTAAGAAAATATAAACTAATAGTATTATTTGTACATCTTTTCTTAACATAAATGATAAACATAAACATTCATCTAGTAATACTAGTTCTTCCATCTCAGTATAAGTATACAATTTATAGAAGTAGATATTGTGTAGAAGAATGTATTATATACTTAAACATACTACTATAAGTAAATAACATGATTCTTGTTCTTTTCTGATAATCTGATTACACAATCTAGTTCTGATAACCTCTCTACAAATTAGATTAATATTCTTTCTAGAAAACAACTAATTACTGAAAGAAAACATTTCAATACTATGAAAAAAACATAAGTATTCTATTCATTCATTTCCTATCACACTTCATTCATTTAAACACACTACCTGTGCTAGAGTACGATCTGGATTGCTCCAAATGGGGAAAAACACAGGTAGGATTTATCTTTCATCAAGTACAGATTCAATCTTAAAACAACTAAGAGATTTCAACTTAACACTTTACAACATAACACATAATCATTCATTATCTGTTCACACACCGATAAAAAAATATAACACAAAAATTAAACGATAATGGAACCTGTTTTTAAAGCTGGATGACAACAGCAATGGGAGGCCATTCCTCCCTACCAACTCCTGGAGAGCGCTCAAACAATGACTTCTCAGGATGCCCGAGCCCATTCTGGTCTCCTTGGCTGGAACTAGGTGGAGAAAACAACAAAGTACTAGTCTTGAGACTCAATACCAACTCTGCATACTGCAAGATCTTTCAGCTGCAAAGCTGTACTAGATTAACTTCCTATAGTTTACCCCTCAAACACCTTCCTCCAAATTTCCCTTCCCCAATGAATTCCTTGAAGTGCATTCACCTGAATGATTCTTCTCCTAAAAAAATGAGCAGCCTCAGTTCTCTACATTGGGTGCTTTTATTAAGATTGCCTAGGTCTTTTTGGGTTGGTTGTCATTAATTGAGCCACCTACTCTGATCCCACTTTCTTGGGGGACCATGACCCCGAATGTAGGGAGGTTTCCACCTGCAACATAGGAAGTGTTTGAGAATGCTGCCACTTGTCTTTTTACTCTCCACCTAGTTCCCTCCACCAACTTGACTAGTAACACTCTTTTTAATAGCTCTCCCAAGCTGTTGTCTCCACTTTTATTTATTTAAAATTAAATATTCAGAATTGCATTCCACTTCCTTGACTCTGCTGAGTCATCAGTCAACTTAGCATTAAATTTAACATAATGTATTGGAATAAAATCAAAATAAGATAACATTATTTTACAAAATTGGGGCATGTGACATACACACCCCCTTAGAATATAACATCGTCCTTGATGTTATTTATTCTTCATCCTCCGAAGTCCCCTGGAACAAAATTGGATATGCATCTCGCATTTTACTTTCCAATTCCCAGGTGGCTTCTTCAGGACTAAGGTGCTTTTATTGCACCTTCACCTGTCCAATGGTGCGGTTCCGAAGTATAATTTCTCTCCTCTCAAGGATACAGTCCGATTCCACTAGAAATTCTCCTTCTGGTTCCACCTGTACAACATTCCAGTTAACAACATGAGTAGTATCATGAACATATTTCTTTAAAATGGAAATGTGAAAAACATTATGTACTCTTATGTTAGGTGGTAATCCTAATTGATAAGCTACTTGTACAATCCTAGACAAAATTTCAAATACGCCACAGTAACGAGGTGCCAATTTTGCACAACTCCCCAATCTTAGAGAACTCTTTTTGGGACTTACCTTGATGAACACATGTTCACCTACCTGAAACTCCTTTGAAGTTATTTTTAAGTCTGCTTGACTTTTCTGCTGATCCTGTGCCACTTTCAAATTTCCCTGCACTTGTTCCACAATTTCTTCCATTTCTTTCAACAGTTCTGGACCTAATACCAATCTATCTACCTGATTGCTCCAAGAGATAGGAGTATTACATTTTCGTCCATATAAAATTTCATACGGACTAAATCTAGCTGATGTCTGATAATTATTATTATAATCAAATTCTGCTAGATGTAAATAGTCCTTCCATTTACCAGGCTGGTCTTTCACATACATTCTTAATAAATCTTCTAGTACCTGATTTACCCTTTCAGCTTGTCCATCTGTTTGAGGATGGAAAGAAGTACTGAAATTTAATGTGGTGTTTAACCCTTTAAACAAGGACTTCCAAAAGCTTCCTGTAAACTTAGGATCTCTGTCTGAGATTATGACTTTTGGTACTCCATGTAATCGAAAAATCTGCTTTAGAAAAATATCAGCTATGTTGGCAGTTTTGTAAGTAGTTTTAATAGGTATAAAATGAGTTTCCTTGCTTAACTTATCAACTACTACCATGATAGAATCATTCTGATTTTGATTTCTAGGCAATCCAGTAATAAAACCTAGACTAATTACCTCCCATTTCCAGCTAGGGATAGGTAAAGGCTGTAGCAAACCAGCTGGGTGTTGGTGTTCATTTTTTACCTATTGACATTCTAAACACCTTGCAATATATTTAGCTACTTCTGTTTTCATATTTGGTCAGAAATACTCTTTTCTTAACATGGTTATAGTCTTTTGATAACCTGGATGACCTGAATATAGTGTTTTATGAATTTCATCCAAAATTAACAACTTGACCTTAGAAACGTTAGGTATATACAGTTTATCTTTATACAGTAAAAATTCTTTTTCATTTAAACTGTAACCTTTTATTAAGTTTTCTGTTGGGTTTTCCTTAGCTTTAGCTTGCAAATTATGGTAAATTTCATCTTGTTTTATTCCTTCTTTAAGCTGTTCATCTAAGTCTGAAACATAAGTGCTGATTGTTGTTTCAAAATTCAGCCTTGTGTTCCTACTTAATGCATCAACAACTTTATTTTCTTTACCTTTTATATCCTGGATTTCAAATTCATACCTGCTTAAGAAAGCTAACCACCTAGCTTTCCTAGCATTTAAATTAGGCTGATCTAAAAGATACTTGAATCCTTTATTATCAGTTATTAAAAAAAATTCTGCCAATTAGGTGATGTCGCCACATCTTTAAGGCATGTATTACAGCTGCTAGTGCCAGATCATATGTTGCGTAATTCTTTTCGTGAACTTTTAACTTTCTAGACTCATAGGAAATAGCATGCCCTTCTTGAGTCAGAACACCACCTAAGCCATCATTACAGGCATCAGTGCACACTATAAATTCTTTATTAGCATCTGCTATTCTTAAAATGGGTGCACTGATTAACAAAGTTTTTAACTTTTTAAAGCTTCCCTCACATTTCTGATTCGAGTTGAACTTCTTTGCTTTCTTTTGCAAGGAAGTTATCAGATTTGCTATCCTTGAAAAGCCTTCAATGAACCTCCGGTAGTAACCGATAATGCCCATGAAAGATCTAACATCCGTCACATCCTTAGGAACCGGCCAATCTTCAATTTCCTGTATCTTTTCAGGATCTACAGAAATTCCTTCCTTGGTCACTACATGACCTAAATACTGAATCTTATCATTGAAGAAGTCACACTTACTAAACTTTACGAAGAGTTGATGTTCTTACAACTCTTGCAAAACAATTTTTAGATGTTCTTTATGTTCTTCTTCAGTTTTTGAATATATTAGAATGTCGTTGATAAACACGACCACAAACTTATCTAAATACTTATGGATTATGTTGTTCATTAAACACATGAAGACAGCTGGGGCATTAGTAAGCCCGAATGACATTACGACAAATTCGTAATGACCATATCTTGTTCTAAAGGCTGTCTTAAAGATATCTTCATCTTTAATCCTCACTTGATGATATCTAGACCTTAAATCTATTTTTGAAAACACCGTGGCTCCACGTAGTTGATCAAACAGATCATCTATGAGAGGCAACAAATATCGATTTTTGATAGTCATCTTGTTTAGCTGACAGTAGTTTATGCATAATCGCATAGTTTTGTCTTTCTTCTTGATGAAGATGATAGGTGCCCCCCAGGGAGACACACTTGGTCGAATATACTTTTTATCAATTAATTCTTTTAATTGCGATTTTAATTCATTAAGTTCCAATATGTTCATTCGATAAGGGGCCTTTGAGCTAGATACTACACCCGGTACCAGCTCAATGGTGAAATCCAATTCCCTTTTTGGAGGTAATCCCAGAATTTATTCTGGGAATACATCAACATATTCTTTTAAGACTGAGATGTCTTCTACTTTTAACTTATTTGTTTTAATTTTACTTTCCTCATCAGTAATTGTTACTGCGTAAGCTTTAGATCCTTTTCTAAGAGCTCTTTTCAGTTGCAGAGCAGAAATTTGTCTTACAATAGTTTTTTAAGGAATACCTTTAACACTTACTGGTTTTTCATCACTGTTTAGGCATGTGAAATTTTTATCATAACAGTTTAGGATTACTCTATGATGTTCTAACCAGTCCATACCAATCAACAAATCATAAGAGCCAAGTGGCAAAACATTAAGTTTAACAACAGTTTCAAGTTTATCCATAAGTAAAGCACATTCTTTCACAAAACAAAGTTACTTTTCTTTTAGCACCAGTGGCTAACTAAACTAACCATGAATTATCAAACTTATCGACAGATAACTTACAATTTTCCACTATATGAGGTGCAATATAACTGAGACTAGCTCCTGGATCAATTAAAATAGTTATAGGGGTCTGATTAATCATACCTTCTACTTCCACCATGGAAGTTTGATATTCAGCTTGTCGGTTCTCCAAGGCTGCGTTGATTCTAGGCAGGCTCCTTGCTAGTTACCCAATGGTCATCTCCTCCTGTACGGTATGAATGTTGCTAGTAGTCTTCTTCTGATTTGGACAGACTGAAGCATAGTGCAGGCCATTACATTCCCAACACTTGATAGGCTCTTTACATTCAAAATTCTTGGTAAAGTTTCCATGATTACTTGCAGTGTCCTTACCTTTAAAATTGTTATGATTGTTAGGTGTATTGTTCCTATTTCCTTGGAAATTCTTGTTATTAGAATAGTTTTTGGCCTTATTGTTCTTAAAATTTCTGTTAGGCACAAAATCCTTCTTCTTAGATTCAAACTGATTATTATTTTTCTTAGCCTTCCAGTTAGCCAGGCTTTCTTTTTTCTGATTCTACTCAAAACAAAAGTTAGCCTTCCTCATAGCTTCCTCCAAGGTCTTTGGGTTATCATATTCAATTCTATCTTTAATATGATACGGTAGACAACTAAGGAATCACTGTACTTTTTGTTTCTCATCTACAAGGTAGGGTACATACCTAAGTAGACTTAAGAACTTGCTGTTCAGATCCTTCATTGTCATTGAACCTAACTTTAGTTCATAAAACTCTTTAGCTCTCTCTTCATAATATTGCTTTGATAGGAATTTCTTTTTAAGATACCTCTTAAAGGTACTCCAGTTAACTTCTTTCTCTTTTATACCCTTAACTCTCTTCAAGTCCTGCCACCAAATGTCAGCCTTTCCTAAGAGGTTATATATAGCCATTCTAGCCTTTAACTGGTTAGAATAATTATATATTTGGAAGTACTTCTTCATTCCAAATAACCAGGATTCAGCTTCCTCCCCCTTCTCGGTCTCTCCATTAAAAGTTGGTGGTTTTTATCTTTTTGAATTCCCCTGAAATTTCCTCATAAGGTTTGTATTTCCTCTTCTTGGCGTACAGATCATCATCACTACTGTCACTAGTAGTATGGTAATTTTGTCGTTCACCAAACACTTCAGATGACGAACTACTTTCAGTTTTTGTATGCTTCATCTTTTTAAATTTCCGTTGATGACTGGCATCTTCAGATTCTGACCTTCTACCCCTACCCTCAGTTTGAAACTTTTCCATTAGGATCTGATTCAGCTCTTTTTGAGCCCTCAGAATCCTTTCATTCTCTCGCTTTACAGACTCCATTTCAGTTTTTAAATCTTATTTAGTCTGTAACAGCTCTAAGGAATTCATATTTAAATCCTCTGGTATAGGATCTTTAGGAAAATTTCCTGTTTCTGTAGCTGGAGACTCCTCCTGTGCATACTCTTCCAGCCTTTCCATACCTGCTTGTTAAACTTAAGAAAAAGATAGTTTTCTGTTGAATAACATTTAAAAATAAAATACGTTAGCATAAAAATTTAATTTACTATTTTATGAAAGCTATTTGGGCTTCATCAAGGTCTAGTGTTTGAACCTTGTGCTTTGATACCACATGTCAAAACCCCAAATTTTAACAAAAATTTAAAATTTTGAGATAACAATAAATGCTAAAACCTGCAGTCTACTAACAGCTAACGGTTTGCATAAAAAGAAACAGTCAAGCAATTAGTTTCACTGAATTCTACTTTAATAACTTAACATTTTATTTTCGTAATAAGAATAAATTCTCCTTGTGTGTTGTTTGCTTCAGTTTTCTGATTAGTATTTTCATGTCAAGTAGGTGGAATCTACTTTTAAATCCGGGGCTTACTTAGCAATCGTGCTAACGTAGATGAATATTGATTCTTACAGGTTTATAGTTATGATTGAATGAGTAGATACACCACCACTAGGTTAAACATGTGTAAGAGGAGAAGCATGAAAGATGGGTTGGGGGTTGCGAACTGGTGCCCAAGGTGATGCACGAGGAGATGGAATTTTTCTTCCACTGCAACACGGAAAGATTGTAAGGACAAATTGCGAATAAGGGAAATGTTGATAGATATTGAACAATTATTCACCTTCAATAATTAGATTCTCTTGTAAAACAAGATGGCATCCCTAAAAAGTTATATTTGATAATGTTATGTCCAAAAATTGCCAAACAAAACCACCGATCAATTGAGAGATGGATTGATGAGGAGGCGGATTGATGAGGAGGCGGCTTATATAGGCTCTCATATATCAAGAGAAAACACAAAATATCGACCATGGACAGATCAAGGGTGGCTCCACCGAAATCCAAATTGATTTAGCAGATCCTACAGTTCAAGACTCAATTGGTATTCATGCATCTATTAATTCCAAAGGAAATATCCCAGCAAAGATTTCTAGTTCTATTCACATGAAACTACTATCTGCTCACAATTGTCCACATCACGAGCCAAACCACCGCCTCTAAAGAGATATTCTTACCTCAAGAGGCTGCACATTATCCGTGATCGGCATCGAATCTCGTCTCAATTATAATTTTGATCTCTCGCAACAATATTTAGGTAAAGGCAGCCAAAGATAATGAGATTTGGTATTAACCATATCGATGGAAAATTCTCACACTCAGAACCTCCCAGAAAATATGCAAGGTCATAGGATCCTTTATCTTGGACTCTAAGTTCTCAGGAAACATGATATGACTGAAGATCCTATAGCCTGAAAATTGATTTGTATATATCGAATGATTCATCCCATTCTCGGTTGTCTATTTTCTATGTCATTTAATTCAATAACCAATGCCAGAAATATAAAAACCCTAACTATACTCGTTAAATCATGATCACATCGCGTGCTCAGTCAATAGTTCTTTCACCCTTTAACAAGAATATCAAAATGCTTTCATGTTGAGGACCTCCGTTATTGGTTTCAAATCTAGTTGAGCAAAGAGAACAACACAATGGTGGAGAAAGCATGTGCATCTTTATGGATTGATAATGTAGAGAGGCGCTACCATCAGCAGATCAAGATGGAGTGGTTGGCAAGGTCAACCATGCATGAGTACATATCGAGGTGAACTACCTGTGATTTCCAACAAGTGACAATACATAACCGCTTTTCATTTGTGAAATTTTTATTTTATTTTATTTTTACTATTTTTCATTATAATTTTCTAATATTTTATTGTTTTTATTTGCAGAATTGTTTGAGGTCGAAGGATGAATGTGCAGAAAAAAATATTGTTTTTCAATTTTTTGTTTTTATTTAAGACAAAAAAATTAAAAAGATTTTTTTAATTTTAGCATGAAATGAAATTTCCAATGTAAACATCTAGGTAACAAAAGTAAAAATATGCCCATATTCAATTTTACAAAATGAAATCTAAAATATACAAGAATGCACAAATTTCGCTACTGAAAATATGATTTAACGAAATAAAAAGCACAACTTTGAAGGTTCTTTCTTGGAACCACCTTTGAATGAAACTTTCATAGGATTGATGTCTATTCTGACTTAAATCACCTCGAATCTCTTCTTTGTCCTCCTCGATCTCCTATTCGAATCGTTGTTCTCCATCAGATGTATAGGATTCTTCAGATACTGGTTCTCCATTTGCTTCCAAAGAAGTGGTTAAGTCCTTGATTGTTGTCAATACCTCCTCTTCCTAAGAAAATGAGATCCCACATTTTTCCAGGATTTATGTGAGTTGTTCCAAACTTATATTCATCGCAAAATCATTCTAATGGTAATCAAATTAAATGCTACAAAATAAAAATGGTACAAAACAATAGGAAATAAGAGATAAACATGTACAAAATCAAAGGAAAACTAGTAAGAAATCAAAGCGAGCGCATAATGAAAGAAATCCAAACTTGCACTACAAAAATGTAAATGCAAAATAATAAACTATATAAAGGAACACTTGCATAAAAAACAAACTCGCATAAAAGAAATACTCTTACAGAAAATGAAAGAACTATTTGCGGAAATTAAACACTTCTTGCAGGAAAAGTAAATCACACTTTGCAGAAAAATAAACATGCTTGCAAATAAGAAACTTATTTGCATAAAAAGGGGGCAAGGATTTGGGGTGACCCACCAAAGTGGACGTGTTAGAATGTTACACCACGGAAATTCTGTAGCGAATTTTTCCTTGCATATTACCATTTCCCCTCCCCCTTGTTGTGTAATACAAAAGCAACCAATATACCTACCTAAACTCCAATCCCCCTTTAGCACCACCTCGACAACGACGCCAAAATGGTGGTGAAAAATATTAAACAATTAATAAACTATCCAACATTAAAATTGTCAACCCAAGGAGAGAGTAAACTTGTGAGGTACATGCAAAATATATGCATGATTAGAGTACAACTAACCTATAATAATACTTTAAAGGAAACAAATATATGATTGCCATTGAATCCAAATTTAAGAAATAACAAAATGGCATAAAGTAAATTCAAGAAATCATGAGAGAAAACTTAACGAAGAAAGTGTGCAAATGAGCAAATTAATATATAGTAAAACTTGTGACAAATGATAGATGATAAATGAAAAATAATGTGACAAACGCTTGTGAGCTTGCATAAAATCTATCATAATCAACTCATAAGAAAAAGTTTGAAACAATATGGAGAAAATTAAGAAGTTTACATTACATCACCATCTACATTACATAAGAATCAAATTCACGAAAAACTAATTGAAATTATGGTTGACTCTCAAAAAGACTTTACATAATTCTTCTTTCAAAAAGAAACTACTTCCATGTCTCTCTTCCAATTCCTTACTCAAAAGACTAACATAAGACTACTCCTACAAACTTCTCACTTTCTATTAGCTTCCTCCTCACAAATGAAGAGAGAGAACTCCTATTTATACATGAGTTGCTTTGAAAAGAGGATAAGCAACTAATAAATGTAGATCCACTTTTCTCTCTCAAGTAGGTACAACTAATTTCCAATAATTACAAAATATTTTCCCTTCAAATCCTCACAAATCCTCTCACAAATATTGGATAAGATATTCTATCCATATTTCCATGATCTTCTCCTTGGAATGAATAATTATCTCCTTCAAATCATGAAATGGTTGAGGAAATATTTGAGAAGCTTTTGAATAATCCTTTTGTTGAAAATATTCAAATATTCATACACGTTTACAAAGCTCATCCAACTTTTGATATAAATAAAAACATGTTAATTTTCTAATATTTAATCATAAATTCTCTTAAAATACTTAAAAATAAATAAATTGGAAAACAATAAGGTAAACCCATAGTTGTTAATGAAAATGGTATAAGGAATGGTTAATGGAGTAATGTAATATTGATGAATGAGAGGAATAGTGAAAGGAAAATAGGATGAAAATGTGACATTTGGGTGACCCAATAGGATTCTCTATTTGAATATGTAGAGGTAGTTGGGATGGAAAGGATTCCTTATCCTTCGACCCAATATGAAAAGCTTAATAATTGTGATCTCAAGTAATATAATTATTATACATTTATATGTTTTTATTCAACATATTGCTTCCTTGTGGAGGTGCACCATCGTTAGCCCCTTGTGGAAGCGCTGGGTTTTTAGAATTACCAATAACCATTTGTTGGCCTCGTGCAAGGAAATTTTTAGTAAGAACAAAAAGTTGTTGTTTGGCATCCCACTGTGTCAACAATTGTTGGGCATCCTCCAATTTGGGGCATTGGTGAGTAAAATGGTCATCCTCACACAACTTGCAAGAGAACTTATCCTTCTTATTCCTTCCAACATCATTATTTTTGGAATTTTTATTCTTCCCTTTTTTCTTTCCTCTAGGTTACTAGCCACCTATCTGAATTGAAAGGACATCAAACAAATACATAGAATATATGGTGTTAAAAATACCTTGCACAATTTCCAGTGTATTCACATATAAGGACAATTGTCCCATTTGATTTGACACCTAGTTAGTCATGACATTTTCTATAGAACGAACCATGCCATCAACATGTGCTCCAGGATTTAGTTTGTGGGATTGATTTCCACCCACAATACATTAGGAAAAATGTCATTAAGAGCTCAAGATCAAGAATAAATTAAATACAATTGTTGTTATCTAATGACAACATGTTCCTTAATGGTTACCCTTGAAAGGGACACAATTTTGGTGATGTAAGGTAGTAATTATTTTACAAGCCAATTGACTAGAAATTGATCAGGAATTTTGTATTTAATCATTTGATCCATAACTAAAATTTATTACATAACTAAACTTTGTAAATGGTTAGTGAAATTAATTAAGATAAAATTCTAACTTGCCTTTTCTAAACTACCTTCTAAAGTTGTTTAAATGACACTATAAAATGTTTTTCCATATAACTACCTTTTCTAGTTCATCTTTTTGTAAAAATTCTCTAGTTCATATTTTTTTTTCCTAAGCTTGATCCCATACCTTCAAAGTTTGTTTGGTTGTTAACTACTAAATTATAACATATTATTTATATGGATGCATACTTTCAAGTTTTGTGTACAGTTATCTTCTCTCTTTGAAACATGACCTACATGCCATAAAATTTAAGAGTGTTTGGTTTTGGGTGCTATGTTGTTGAATTTGTTATTTATCAACTTCGAATCATGTGATCCTATGTTTCATGATGTGATTTCTTTTGGGTATTATGAAACCCTTGTATTCAAGTTTTGATTAGATGCACCTTAATGAGTATTGGTTGAGTATTGAGGGTTTACTTTAATACACCATGGTACTAGATTATGTGTTTCTCCTCGGGCTCTTTTTTATTAAAATTTGGTAGGAAAACAATAAATTTTTGACATGGTGTACAAAATCCTTTAGAAGGCATGATTTGTATACAAAATTCTTGGATCAATGAGGCTCAATTCTATTTTTCATGTGTGGATTCCAGGTACTTTGGTATAAAAAAATAAAAATAAATAAAAAAATCTTAATCTATTAACACTCGGCATTAGCCCAGTGCCGACAAAAGATGAAGGAGAGTTCAAATTTTTTGGGTTATTTTTTGGTTTTTCAAAAAATGTGCAAATTAATCTTGGTCAAGGGATTGGGGTCTATTTCTAATATGAGTTAATGGATTAGGGTTTTGGATGCTGTGAAATACCTTCATTTTGTAATGTGAGTGGTTAATAATCATAATGAGAAAGTGAGAGGTGTGGCTTTAAGTTTTGCTAGTTTTCCCAGTTGAGGGTTTCCAGGGTAAATCTTTGTGTATTATGTAAATGTTATGGTGTAATCTATGTTTTGCTTAAAATAATATGTATGCTTTGCTTATATTAATAGATTTAAAACTTACATTTTGAAGGTTTTCTAGTTTATCTCTGTGTGAAATATTTTCAGTGTGGAACCATGTGTGGAAATCTTTAAATATGTGTAAGAAGAAATGTATCTTGCTATGATATTTGACACAACTTTGATACTTCAATCCATGAATCTAAGGCGATAAATTTTGTAAATATTTGACAAGACATTTGGTTGCGATGCAACTTGTTAACACTTAGAATGTACCTAGGTTGTGAAAGGTAAATCCCGAGATAACAGAAAAAACCACTTTAGACTGTGTTTCTGACCTAATACAATAAGAGAGGGATCTCTCACTATTTACAAAGTTTTTATACTTAAGATATTCAATCAAAGAAAAATAGAAGGTCATATTTCTGATAGAGCCAATTTGTTTTTATAAAGTTTGGTGGGAAAATCATGGAGGAGACCATTGGGCAATGGAGTCAACAATCAGGTCTGAAGTAGGGTTGCAGGAGGTAGGAAGTCTGAAGGTTTATGTATAAAGGAAAGGTTGACACTCTTTCCTCAATCTGGAGGTATTAGCAGGTTGATTAGTAGACAAAAGGAGATATCCAATCAAGCAAAGCACCTAACTAGGGTGGATTCTGCAAGACTTTAGAAGAAAATGTTTTGAAAATGCTTGAACAATGGACCTAGAGCATGCAAGATGAATTCTAGCCCATATACACTAATGCTCAAGCATGAAAGAAAATACAAAATGGAGTGGAAAACATGGTAAACAGTCGCATAGAGAAATTACTTATTGAAGAAAAATATGGCACAGGAATCTATGCCATGAAAGTTTTAACGTTCCTCCTCTGTAAATTTCATTCATCTACTGAAAAATTGAAACCTATTACAATGAAGAGCCTCTCCTCTCTTGAAAACCCAACTCTCCCTTTTCTCCCTCGATGGGGAGCCTTTTATAGCATTTCAGACCCAGAGGCTAATCCTCGAAATAAGGCGAGAAACTGTTTACAGTCATAATCAAAATACTAACTGACTAAGAAGTGGCACCTCTACCACGATTTACATATATTAAAAAAATGTCATGGAGCAAATGCGCATGTTAGATCTAGATGGCAGCGCGATGCTTCTGGTTCTGATCTCATTAGCCTTGAAAACGTTGTTTCAAGATTTTTTTGGGTGGCTCATTTTTGGCTGGGCTCGAACCATTTGTCTATCTGTCGAGTCAACAACGCATTTTTATTTCGTCTCCCTTCGTGTCCATTCTGTGCTCAAAGGCACCTTTCTTCATGGGCTCAAAGCTGGCAAAGGAGTTTGTGTCCCTTCCATGCTCAGCCTTCTTCATAGCTCCCCCCTCTTAGGGTAATACTGTTGTATGAGGGGACTTGAAGAACGGTCGTATTGCTTCTAGTAGAAACAAGCCTTTGCAGTGGTTTTCCATTCTTGTACTCCTCACCTCCCATGAGGCAGGTTCTCCTGTAGGAAATACGGTGGGGTGTGCCTTTGACCTCCTCACCACCTCAGAAAAAGTTGGCAAGTGGAATTCACAAAGGCAGTGATAGAGACTTTAGATCCATGATGCTTTAGTATGAGCATTCATTCCCATAGAGCGTTTCTAGCAACTATCATCATGTCTCGAGGCTTTGGAGGAAATGATTTCATCTGGTGGTTCTGAAGGGACACGCATGGAAGGTGAAAGCCCAAGAACCGCATAGCTGAAGGTATGGCTATATGTAAAAAGGTGTATCTCTCAAAGTGTTGGACATATTTTCCCCGATGGTTGGCGCTTCCTTGGTGTAAAAATCCAGGGAGATAGATGAGCATGGAATTAAGCTCACTAACCAACAACACACCTAGACTGATAAGTTTCTCGAACCAGAAAGCCATTGCAAATTTCTCAAAATTCTAAGAACCTCCAACAGAATGTTACTTCAAGTTTTGTTTCTACACTAGCTCATCCTATGCACCTCAATGACTCTAAAAGGTGGTGTTTAGATAGGATTGGGAAACTAGACACGGGGATGACCCATTAGCATTCTCGCACACGTCACCTCTTTTTCCCTGCTTCATGTGGAGATCAGATTCGCTGCTCCACATCTTAGATTTTCATGATATCTTTTTTATTTCACACACCAGCCACACAATGGATATTTGGTTTTGGGCGAGATGATGCTATCGCACGAATGATTTATCTTGCGGTTATGTCATAATGGCGTTGGGGAAATCAATTAACTGTTGGGAAGGAAGATTATATGTGAGGGAATCCTCTCCACCATCAGATTTACCTTAACGTGACCTTTATGGATCTGGAACTTTCTCAACCACTCGATCTAAACACCCTCCATATCCGTCTTCCACATGTACAAACCCGTGATGCTTCTCCAGTTTGATGGAGCCACTTATCTCATGCTAGTCCAATGGTGAAATAGATGTCCACCCTAGATATTTCTTTGGTGAGATCTGCGTCATCGAATGTCATCGCTTTTTAACCCATTTCGCTGATCGATAGGTCAAACATTCCGTGAGCATTTCAATCTAGAGAAATCACCCTTGCTCGTAGATCTTCCTTTCTTTGAATTTAAGTCGTCAATATACAAGATCTTCATATCAAAACTCTAAACTACCAACTTGCACAGCTTATTTTGGGGGAATCAACGTTAACTGTTGATCCATAATCAGTCTTCATCGGGACCGTTCAACCTTGAGAACTTTAGTATTTCACCAATCCTTTCTCATATGATTACCCAAGCAACTTCTGATCGCAGAATTCACCTCATCCATTAATCAACCCGATATCTTGTCACAACCGTAGATCTTTGCGGCACCTACCACTTCCCGTGGATTGAAGTCATAACTTTATCCCTGCTAGTTCAATCCATGAAATTGTTTTAAACCACAGATCTATCTCCGCCTTCATCTCAACCATCCAATTTCCTCGTTGCTTAACATATTTCATGATTTGAAAAGTTTATCCCTCCGAGCAAGTTCACTACAAAGAATGCTTTAGCGCCATTGATATAACTTTGGATCAATCTCAACCCTCCAATAATGCTCCAATTTAACCTACTCCGTAAAACTAAAAAATGCATTCTACCTTGCATCTCTAATCCGTGGAATGTTTTTCCACCATCGATCTTCACCATCCTGAATTTGAACTGTCGATTCATGACACTCTTTACCTCATTTCCACTGCTGCTTATTCAAAGGTAGAATGATCCACCACCATGGATCCAAACCCTTTCATCATTTAACGATCCACTATGAATGATCATGCATCCCTATTAACTTAAAGGGAACCTCCATAATATTTTCAAATAAGGTCAATTCCCAAACCCTTCAATACTCCAAAATGTTTTGACTATGGTGCTAGCAGCTGGCTCCACTAGGGATGCTATCCTCCATGTGAGGTAGCAAAGAAACCTGTGGACCAGGTTCCAAATCCATTGGGTTTCGCCCAATATTTCTCTGAAATCCTCAACCTATTTTTACATATAACCATCAACTGAAACCATTCTGTGAACAAATCCCACTCTGTCAACCTGTAACCTGTAACTGAACTGCACTGGAAATTGAAACTAAACTAAAAACTATTGAAAGAAATGCTCACCATGTCGAGCTTATTCATACCTACCTATCCTACTTAACTGAGCACAAATTCCCAATCAAGCAAAATATGACTTCCAATGAAGCCAATCAAGCAATTTATCCAATAATTCGGTTTATTCCTCATGCTTGATTGAAATTAGAAAATAGGACCAAATGGAAAAAGGTTATGATGAAAAGTATGTCCTTTGCTGCAAACACATAACCAACTACACCATCTAAAAAATCTATCCATGTACTCTGCTACTGGATCATAAAAAGCATGACAAATTTCAAAATACTCAATCACCTGTTTGTCATGATAAGGTTGTCAAAAAGTATCTCTTCTTGCATACTGTGAAACCGATCTTTAAAAGAACTTTGAAAGGAATTGTCATGAGCGTTTTCAAATGATATATCAACAACTTCATTTAATATTTCTTAATTTACAACTTCATTCTTCTCAAGCACTTCAAAAGAAATGTCATTTTGTTCTTCAACATAATCAAGCAAATAAACCCCTTCTTCTTGAGATGAAATTGATGAATGTGAAAGATTTAATGAAGCATTTATTTGAGAATCCTCACCTCTTTCTTTTTGATCCAATGCCACATTGCAAACCACTGATTTTTCCATAAGTTGATATTGACTGCATGATTGTTCATCCTCATCATCTTCTACTTCTAAAAAGTTCATGAAATTTTCCATATCCTCAAATTTGTGTTTTTGTTTAGAGGCTTTAAGTCTTTGTCTTATCAATTCAAATGAAGAATAACACAAAGGTAAATTGTCACCTTCAGCACACTCACTATCCTTTCTTTTTTCAGCCTTTTGACTTTGGATTACAGTTTGATTTTATTTACTAACAGGCCTTGAAATTACAAAATTTACAGTTGGTTTTTTAGGTACGACATCCAAGTATTCATCATATATGGGCATACTGAAATCACCACTAACAAAATTTGTAACATAATGATTGCAATCTTCAGAAAACAAATTAGTAAAACCATCTTCTTTTACATCATTGGGCTGATCATTTCTCTGTTTACTAAGAGAAGGATTGAGATGCACATAGAATGTTTCTTTTTGTTTATGTTGCTCAACCAAGTCTAATTTCTTTTCCATTTTATCATCACTGTCTTGGTCTGAATTTTTTTTAGACATCCTAAGATTGTCTTCAACCTCCAAACAATCAATAAACATGTGCTGCAATGTGACTGACTTTCTCTCCAAAAGAAGTAATGACAGTTCAGGAGGAAAGGTAGTTGCATATTAAAGTTTAGCAGCATTTTCAAGAGGTCAAATTTATTTTGGCATGTTATAATAAAAGCTTGCAAACCTCCTGTTAAAACTAGACATGGTTTCGCCCTCCTGCTTCTTCATGGAATAGAACCCTGAAATTATTTGGTCTAATGGCCTTCTCTTACCCCAGAATTTCAAAAAGATGTCAGAAATATCTTCCCATGTACTGATGGATTCGGGCTACAAGTGCTTAAACCATTCCTTAACATCTCCTTGCAAATATTGGAAAAAAGCCCTCATTCAAACATCATCATGTTCTACTTCAAAGAGGTCAAGGAAATTCTCAAAAGCTTGTAAATGTTTTTGAGCTGTAAGGTTCTTGGATTCTCCATCAAACTTAGGAAGGTACTTGTGGTGCTTTGTAGGGAAATCATGAAGAATAAGAGGTAAGTGAAGTGGTCTGTACCAGTTTGGGATATTGGAAGAAACAAAGCTATGTGGAATGGATGTATTATCAACTATGGTTTCATGAGGCTCGGAAGGGTGGTATTTAATGTCATGTGGTTCAAATGAAGGATCTTGATCAAAATCAAATGTACAAGATGATGAAATAATTTCAGTTCATAAATAAGGGTATACAGGAGTAAATTCATGGTTTTGTTTTTAGTGTAATGAGTAATGAAAAACTATTTTGACAAGCTTAGGAAAAGATAGGAAAAATTTTGCAAGAAAGGATAGGACATCTTGGAGAAAAATGAAACTTGAGTACCTTATTTTTTTGCCATGCATTTCCATGTTTTTACAACGAGCTCATTTCCACAGTAGAGTCTGTCAGTTCTCTTCGAAAACTTGATCTCTGGATCATTCCACCAGTGGAGTCATTGAGATTTAGATTCTTTGAGAATGGAGTCGCTAGGTGAAAGATGCACAAAATTCTTGATGTCTGATTGTTGTTCACCATAAACAATTAAATTTGAAACTATGTCGTTCATACCCAGGGAGATATTTGAACCTTCTCTCCCCGACGATGGCTCCAGTTTGTTATCACTCAGAATGTACGCAGGTTGTGAAAGGTAAATCCCGAGGTAACAACAAAAACCACTTTAGACTGTATTTCTGACCTAATACAGTCAGATAGGTATCTCTCACTATTTACAAAGTTTTTATACTCAAGATATTCAATCAAAGATAGTCAGAAGGTCATATTTCTGATAGAACCAGTTTTTTTTTATAAAGTTTGGTGGGACAATCATGGAGGATACCATTGGGCAATGGAGTCAACAATCAGGTCTGAAATTGGTTGCAGGAGGTAGGAAGTATGAATTTTTATGGACATAGTCATGGTATACACCCTTTCCTCAATCTAGAGGTATTAGCAGGTTGATTAGCATATAGAAGGAGACAACCCATCAAACAGAGCACCTAACTAGGGTGAATTCTGCAAGAATTTAGAAGAAAATGTTTTGAAAATGCTTGAACAATGGACCTAGAGCATGCAAGATGAATTCTGTCCCATCTACACTAATGCTCAAGCATGAAAGAAAATACAAAATGGAATGGGAAACAGGATATACAGTCACATAAAGAAATTAATTATTGAAGAAAAAGATGGCACAAGAATCTTTGCAATGAAAGGTTTAAAGTTCCTTCTCTACAAATTTCATTCATCTACTAAAATATTCAAACCTATTACAATGAAGAGCCTCTTTGTTCTTGAAAAAACAACTCTCCCTTTTCTCCCTCTACGTGGATCCTTTTATAGGATTTCAGACCCCGAGGCTAATCCTCAAAATAGGGAGAGAAACTGTTTATAGTCATAATCAAAATACTAACTGACTAAGAAGTGGAACCTCTACCACGATTTACATATATTAAACAAAATTCATGGAGCAAACTCACGTCCTTAGTCTGGACGGCAGCGCAACGCTTCTGGTTCTGAGCTTGTTTGCCTTGAAAACGACATTTCAGGATGTTTTTTGGTGGCTCATTTCTGACTGGGCTTGAACCATTTGTCTATCTGTCGAGTAAGTAATGTGTTTTTCTTCTGTCTCCCTTTGTATCTATTCTGTGCTCAAAGGAACCTTTCTGCATGGGCTCAAAGCTGGAAAAGGATTTTGTGTCCCTTTCATGCTCAACCTTCTTCATAGCTCCCCCTCTCCGGGTAACACTGTTGTATGAGGGGACTTGAAGAAGGGTCGCATTGCTTCTGGAAGAAAAAATTGTATGCAATGGCTTGTCATTATTGTACTCCTCACCTCCCATGAGGCGGGTTCTCCTGCAGGAGATACAGTGGGGTGTGTCTTCGACCTCCTCACCACCTCATAAAAAGTTTCAAGTGGAATTCACAAAGGCAGTGATGGAGAATTTGAATCCCTAATGCTCCAGTATGAGCATTCGCTCCCACAGAGCACTGCTAGTGACTATCATCATGTGTCGAGGCTTTGGAGGTAGCAATTGCATCTGGGGGTTCTAGAGGGACACCCATGGGACATGAAAGCCCAGGCACTACGTAGTTAGAGGTATGGCTATCTAAAAACAGGTCTATCTCTCAAAGTGTTGGATGTATTTTCCCTGATGGTTGGCACTTCCTTGGTGTAAAAAACTAGGGCGATAGATGAGCATGGAATCCAGCTCACAAACCAACAAAACATCTAGACTAACAAGTTTCTCGAACCAGATCACCATTGCAAATTTCTCAAAATTCTTGGAACCTCCAACAGAATGATACTTCAAGTTTTGTTTCTACACTAGCTCATCCTATGCACCTTAATGACTCTAAAAGGTGGTGTTTATATAGGATTGGAAAACTGGACACGAGGATGACCCATCAGCATTCTTGCACACTTCATCGTCGAGTAGCCTGGTGACGACACGAGCGAGCACATGAACCGAGGGATTCCTTTCCTGCTGGAGATCTGTCATGACGCCTTATCTACTGTGGCATTTCATCATTGGCTATGGAAAATACTTCGGGCGTTACCATGCCTAGTTGACCATACGCTTCAAAGCATATGGACTGGAATTTTTCTTTCCCTTTCACTCCTATGATGAAGATATCAGAACAATTCTTTTTGCCACATTTTCCCTGCTTTGTGTGGAGATCAGATTCACTGCTCCACATATATTTTCATGATATCTTTCTAATTTCACATGCCAGCCACATGACGGCTATCTGGTTTTGGGAGAGATGATGTTGCCGCAGGGATGATTTATCCTGTAGGTATGTCACAAATGGCGTCGAGGAAACCAATTAACTTTTAGGAAGGCAGATTGTACGTGAGGGCGTCCTCTCCATTGTTAGATTGACCTTAACGTAACCTTTACGGATCTGGAACTTTCTCAACCACTCGATATGAACACCCTCCATATCCGTCGTCCACATGTACATACTTGTGATGTTTCACCAATTTGATGGGGCCACTTATCTCATGCTAGTCCCACCGGTGAAATAGATGTCCACCCTAGATCTTTCTTCAGCAAGATCCGTGTTGTCGAATGTCGTCGCTATTTAACCCATTTTGCTAATCAGGACTCTCATAAATTCCACGAGCATTTCAATATGGATAAATCAACCTTGCCCGTGGATCTGCCTTTCTTTGAATTCAAGTTGTCGATATACAAGATCTTCATATCAAAACTCTACACTACCAACCTGCACAGCTTATTTTGGGGGAATCAGCGTCAACCGTTGATCCATAATCGGTCTTCATCGGGACCATTCAACCTTGATAACTTTAGTATTCCACCAATCCTTTCTCATTTCATTGCCCGAGCAACCTCTGATCGCGGAATTCACCTCATCCGTCGATCAACTCGATCTCTTGTCCCAACCGTAGATATTTGCGGCACCTATCACTTTCCGCAGATTGAAATTGTATCTTTCTCCATGCTAGTTCAATTCACGGAATTGTTTTATACTGCAAATCTATCTCTGCCTTCATCTCAACCATCCAATTTCCTCGCTGATTAACCTATTTCACGATTTGAAAAAGTTTCTCCCTCCGAGCAAGTTCACCACGCGGAATGCTTTAGCGCCATTGATCTAACTTTGGATCAATCTCAACCCTCCAACATTGCTCCAATTTAACCTACTCCACAAATGTAAAAAACGCATTCTAACTTGCATCTACGATCCATGAAATGTTTTTCCACTGTCGATCTTCACAATCCTGAATCTGAACCGTCGATTCATGACACTCTTTACCTCATTTCCGCTGCTGCTTATTTCAAAGGTAGAACGATCCACCACCATGGATCCAAACCCTTTCATCATCTATTGATCCACTACGAATTATCATGCATCCCTGTTAACTTAAAGGGTGCCTCCATAATATTTTCAAATAAGGTCAATTCCCAAACCCTTCAATACTCTAAAATTTTTCAACTATGGTGCTAACACAACTAGTTTTCGTGAAGATTGGTTAGATGATAGCAAACCTTGAATGCCAATAAAAAAATTTCAATTAAAATATGGAAGTGGAAATAAATTAATCTTATATTGCTAGTAACTACATATTGTGATTCCAGGATCATTGGTGGAAAACATGTCGCAGACCTAGAAACTGTAGAGGAATTACATTAAAACAAGTGTTTGTAATGCACAAGTGCTTTGTGGCACCACAATATTCAACCATTACATTAGATGTAGGTATAGAAAAACATAAATAGATTTAGGCCCACCCATATATTCAATAATACAAAAGAAATTACATTATGGATGATGCAATTGTATCAAACATGATATTTTTTAAACCAAAACAATTATTAATTTACACTAAAATAACTAGTTAAGAAAATAGATTTACAGGTTTATCATTTGACAAAAATCCTCTTGCTCTAATAGGGCTATTCCACAAAATTTTCCATTAAACTAATAAACTATACTTCCTATGATATTTCTAAAAAAAAACATATTACCATAGATCTTAACAAATTATCCCAACAAAAAATTACAAAAAAGTACATATGGAAACTAAAACTAGACAAACCCACTAAGAGACTCTTACATGAACAAAACTCCTTCTTCCTTCCTAGGATCATTGTAAACAAAAGTAGGGACCATATTAGGTTTCTACATTAAATCTTCCTCCATAGCCTTTGAGTTTTCACATGGATAATTTCGACAATGACCTCCCATAAGAAGTTCTTGATGCATCTTAGATGTTGCAAATAGCTTCTCAATATTCTCTCTTTGTTCTCAAATATAACTTTCCAGGTCATCAAACTCGGAATCCATTTGATCAATATGAACGGTAAGCTCCTCCATGACTACTATAACTCCCTCCAGCTGTGAATTAAGTTTTCTCATCACAGTATGAATGTCCATGATGTCACCTTGTATCTCATCAAGCTTAGAGATCCAACTCAAATTGTCCATAGCATTAGAAAAAACAAGAAGTTTTCCCTTAGACGCAATACCTAGAACCCATTTTTTAATAATCCCAACTCCATTAACTGAGCTACAAATCCACAACACAGATAAAGAAATTTTAAGCGAAATTCCATTCAAGTGAACTTGTGATTCCTTGCTAAATATCTTCCTCCCATTCCTTTCTAGCTACACACTACCAAAATATTCATAGTCTAATTCCTCATGGGATTCTTTGCTACAAGGGATCCTACTAGCATCACTTACCAGGGAACAATACACCATATGAAAAAGACTCAAAAGAGTGGGCTTGGTAAATGTTCAAGACAGTTCTTCCATGTGAGATATTTAATGATCATTTTGCCACATGTCCAGTGCATCAATCACCTCCCAAGTGTTATCCATCATCACCAATGAATGGGGTGGAGAAATAATGTTTGGTCCTAACCTCATTTTTGGGATCCATATCCTTTGTGTTGGGGTGGGGGCGCGGACATTTAAAACATAAAAAACAAGGTTTAGAGCTACAACTTTCCCATAGTGAGCACATATGGATCTTGAATTGTTGATTCTTCATATATACACTATATTAATTTCATTATATGTTTTAGCTTGTCCCAAATCCTCTTTTGAAGATGCCCCGAATCCTCATCATTAGATTTAATCGATTTTGTAGCCTTGGTTATCAGCAATAAAGAGTCTTAGAGTATCATTCTCATGTAGATATTGAGAGAAATGACGAGACCCAATCCTCCAAAAAGGGTGTATCACTTTTCCTGATTATTCATCGCTTCTCTCATTCCCCATTCATATGAAAATATTTTATTTTCATCGCAATCAAGACTCAGAACCCCCCTACCCTTGTCTTGCACCTGCATCCCCTAACTGTATCCAAGATTATTATAAGGTGCATAAGGTTATCATACTTAACTCTAGAGTGTGTATGATATATTATGATAGGCAAAAGGTATTTCAAACAAATGGATGTAGGATTGTGACCAAGATTCTTCTTCCATGAAGCCCTCATAATTTGAGGGAAATGATGAAAATTTCCATGCATAGGCCTCTTATGATGATTTCCTCATTCATTCTTCGGGATGTTATCAATATAATGTGCATTGATCAAAGGGATAAGTGTAGAATTATTACAATAATTTTCTTTAGGAAAAGAAGAAGCACCACCACTTCCAATTTTAATTCATAAAAAATTGATGTCATGGTTGAAGATGTTGATGATATTGAATATCAATCTTGTGAGGAATACAAAGACATGAACTTGTTGATTATGAGCTTGGGAAAGTCATTATGTAAACTTTCATGAATTACCCATTGATTGGGTGACATCATGAATGTTATGAACAACTATACAAGTATGCATTTGATTATGCTAATGTATTCATATGTTGAAATAATATGGAAAGGAATTCATTCACTTATGCTTAATATCATTGTCGAAGGATTAAATGGGATTAAATTCTTATATGTGAGTGATACTAGGGGGGTATGATAAAGGCATGAATCTGAATAATATGATGCTAATTTTTTTTTAATACATTGATGTTTTGTTTAATCACTTTGTGCAAATGATTCTTTGTTCTAATAATGCATATATAGTGAATTCTATTCCATTATATTTTATATGTTGGAAGTTGAATGTGATTTAGTTATTCTTATGACATAATTCTACAGTCATTTCATATGTTTTGTGATTATATGCATGAGTATTCATAGTTTGTTTGTCTAAATGAAATAATTTTCAAGGATAATAAATTATATATAGGAATGTATTGGACATGGAAGTCAATATAAGCCCATAATGAAGACTCATGACTAATTCCACAAGGAACAAACATTATGAGAAGAGTTTCATAATTGTGAAATCTGATTTTTGTAAGAAGCATATTTGAATTTTTTATTGATTTTTTTATGATGACATATCATGGTCATTGCATTTGTATGATACAAGTGACATGATGAATCTATCTAAAAATTCCAAATGATGGTTGTTGAAGCTAAAAAGCATGGAAGAATGTTAATATGATGACATCGAAGCCCTAGAACATGCCCCAATCACCTTAATCTAGGTTTATTAGAGAAATACAATGGGACACCTTGGTAGTAAGAATCTATAAGTTTGCACTCTTCTTATGTGAGAAAGGCTTGAAAAATGATGGATTTCCCAAGGGAGTATTTAGTGGGGATGGGAATACTCAAGCCTATATGGTGAGTGACTGCAAGGAACATGATACTTGAAGGAGTATATGGTGATAGGTTCATGTTACATGCTAGATAGGATCATGAGTGCATTACATACATTAGATGTGTCATATAAAACAATGAATTTATTCTTGTTAATGGTAGCTATATGGAGGAGATACATATTCACATAGATAAGTATTGGGTTGAATTACATACTTGATCTTATGTTATGAATATATATGCTTCAACAATGAACTTGAAATTCATATATTGGAATTCATATGGATGACATACTTAATGCATAAAAATGCTATGATCTTCATGTTTACTTTGGTTATTCTGGTAGGCATATGTTGGAATCCTAAAATTTTTGGAGGTGTATCAAGGAAATGAAAAGCATGGCATTGCAGGTACAATTCAAGAATAAATACATAAATTACTATTGAAGAGAAGAGAACAACATGGAAGGTGTTATTCCAAGGGGGAAATGACATAATGTTTTGATTTTGATCCTTTTGAAACCCTGGTTGATTTTGTATATATTGTAATTATGTTTTTTATTGCTATGTTTGATCCACACCATGTGTCGCATACCAATTTTCCCATTTAATAAATAAAATAAGAATAATAATATGTAAACAAAATAAAAGTAATTAGTTATTTTGTAATTATGTAATAATGAAAAGTTGTGATGCACAAACATAAAGGGTCTTTAGTTTTCACTATTGAACCCTTCAACTACTATTTATTTGAAAATTGGTCATTATCTTGGGAAAGAAAAATGATTATTAAGAGAAGCATTGGTGAAAATGTTGTGAACTAGATACTTCATACAACATAATATAGCATAGTAAACACCATGTACACCAAATGTAATGTGGAGAATAACTCTAATATAAATAAGAGAGATGATATACACAATAACTCCTTAAATAATAGGAGAACCTCCTCCAAATACCACAATAAATTCATATATCTCATTCACATGTTCCTCTCACCAATGACTACATGACCTAATTTATATATACATATTCACTCATTGCACATGCGGGCCCTTCATTAGTCTAACCAATATTGTATATAAATTTAATTCATTATAGAAACATTTAACCCCACATATGCCTCTCTTGGGATCATATCATATACATTTAACCTCATATATCCCCCCCCCCGGGTCATAACATATTACCCCCCTTCAAAAAGATTTGTCCTCAAAGCTTTGCAGTTAAGGGATTTACATGCGATGAAACCAAGTAATCATATTCCCTTATATTCCTTATCTCTTGTTGCCATAAATGATGATCCATCCATTGAATTTGATAATATTTTATAGTTGGTTGTTGCATAGTTTTTATTCCATGTGTTGTTATTATGACTTCTCCAATTTGTTGTAGTTTCTAGTCTCTAATGATATCTTGTTGAATAATCATTTTATGATGCACTGCTCCATGTTTTATTTTATTATTCCATATTTTTATTTGTTAGTGTCAATGTATATCTTATTACCTTCATTGGTAATGAGGGTGTTCATATGGTTTCACCTTTGATTGTTTCCCTTCATTCTACATACCTCTATCACCAATCTTGTTTTAAAAGATGATGGCATCCTCTATTGATAGTGGTTGGTCTTTGATTACTCTAGCCTTTGAGATAATACCATAATGTTGGACATGTAGATGGGGCTCCATATAAATATTTAGGGGCAAAATTTATCCAATGGGATAATTTTTTACCTTTTTTCCAAAATAAGATTCACCAATTTCCATTTTTTCTAAAGTGATTCACCCAAATTCCATGGGATTAATATATTTACTCTAAACATTGCCAAAATTATTCTGAAACTATATAAAAACCTTAGAAATTTGAATCTTTTAGAAAAATATTGCCCAACCTTTTATGGTTGGAAATTTAAGAATTAGTAAGATTCACCAAGGTTTCTATAGTTTAATATGATTATGGATCCTTAAAATTTTCCCCTACATCCTCAGATGGAGCTAAACTTCTTCCATTATTTTATTGTGACCTTGAATCTTGTCTTACTTCTCCTTTTGAAGCTGAAAGGTGATGCCATCCTCAAATTCTTACATCCTTTTTCAATTCTATATTTCATTTTTTTTTGTATCCTCACTATGTAAGGTTGCTTCAATTTTCATGAATATTTCCTCTTCAATTATTATGGTAGTCTCTTCACCCATCCTTGTTTTTTTTTCTTGATTTTTTACCATGCTTCTTTCTTCTTTCAATATCTTCATCTCATCTAGGTGTTTTTATGGTTCGATAATCTACATAATGCATCGTATTCTTTTCTTAAATCTTCCATTTACTCATATTTTTCCTACTTTCTTTTGCTATTATTTTATTTCTTCAATTTATGAACCTCCTTACATGTGTGCTTCATTAAGGGCTTATATATTTGGCAAGTACTCACCTTTCTTCTTGAGTTCTTCTTTTAATTCTTCTAATTCATCTTCAGTTTTGTTCATCTCTTCCATTTTTGAGTCCTTGAACCATATTTTTGAGAAGTTGGTTTATGTATTAATGTTCACCGGGGGAACAACTCTAATGGATGAAAGTATAGAATTGTTCTCCCAAAAATTACCAATGAAATATAAATAGGTGCTATTGTATATGCAAATCAGGTAGCATCATAATGAAGAGAGGATTCAAAACCTAATGTATTCAACCCAAATTCATCAAGGGTACAAATATGCACCATGTGAATTAATGATATGATGTTGAAGATGGGAGAAAATATTTGATCACTAGTCATTGATGTATATTATTGAAAAATTCAATGATACCCATGAATAATGATAATGGGTTCCAAGATATTGATTACATTCTAATGAGTGTGAATGAACTGCACTAGTTTTGAACAGTCATAGAATTTATTGAACATTGAACATTAATGTATCCCCACTGTCATAGCAAGGAAACCTGTAACTAATGACTGTGAACTCTAAGGTAGTATAAAAGTCTCTAAATATCACCCCTATAATATATGAGTCAAAGTCAATGGAAATAGATATTCTCATAGGAGGGAATTCAGGAATCCCTGTCAACCAACATGAGAAAGTGTCGAGAACATGATTTGAAGATATTGGGTATTAAATGATAGAGAAAACCATAGAGTAAATATTCCAAATGGAAGCAAATCACACAAAAATACCTTTTAGTAACAATCAATAATGTATAACTACTAACAAAGGTGAGGAATTCCTCCAATGATGAAAGTGAAAACTAAGGTACAACAAAAATCCCTCTATGGGAATAAAGGTCTTGCCATCAAACACATGAGAACACTTAATCAACAATCATTGATGAAAATCACCAATGAGTGCACGGATAAAAATCACCAATGGAATTAAGTGTCAAGGTTCTAGAAACTCTAGGCCTAACTCCCATAGCAATGTGTCGAATTCAATAGGAGAAGACCCACTAAAGAGAAGGAAATGATTAATCTTCCTATGTAATTCCGATAAAACACTAGTTATGATGGTGACACAAAGAACAACTCGAAGAAAAGGAAGGAACAACACGATTGTAACTTGGGAAACAACTAATCCATAATTCAAGAGGCATCAATGGATTCTCCATAATTATTGGAAGAGTAACCAACCATAGGAATAAAAACTAAAATATCATGGTTAACTCCTATTGCAATACCAAGACCTAACCATAGCTGCAATATTAGTGCTTGCTCAAGGATAACAAAACTTAACTACTACCAAATATATACAAAGTTCACATATATCTCATTTCTTCCCCCCTTCTCTTTGTCTATTAATATTTAAATTTTTGTCATTTTCATATTGTAAAGCCTAAATAGGAATAAAATATTGCTTTAATATTATGGAATAAAAGAGAATCAAGGCTTATAACTATTTTCCAAGTGCATGTAACGTACCTATGAAAAAATGAAAATAGCGTTGTGTAAAATGTGAACACTCATAAGCATGATTCCTCTAAGGTTTTAATTTACATACACAATAAATGTGTTGGTGACTAGATCAAGAGAATGTGTAAGAGGTAAGCAAAGGATGGAAAAATTCAATGAACATTAGGATCAAAAGTGAAAGCAATGGTATGCAATACAATGTGAAAACTCAAAAGTTGATGAGGGGAGCCCATAAGAAATAGCCAAAAAGAGTTAGAAGTGATTATGTAGTTTTAATCATGGTGTCATGGAAAGGATAAAAGGGTTCCCAATACTATGAGAAATCTTAGCATGGGCTCTACAACTCAAATTGTGCCAACTAGGGAAATGGATAACTATCACAACCTAGTGGAGTGGATCTTAAGGAAAAATGACATGGCAACTAGTAAAAGCATAATGCAAGGTGAAGGACCTATACCTAAGTGCAAGTTCAAGTTCATTTACCTTATGATTCGAGGGGAAATCAATGGGAAACATTAAGTCCCTGCGAGTCTTTTGTATGCTATCAAAACATCACAAAAACTTTTTTGACATTGAACAAGTTAGAAATACAAAAATATATATGCATCTAGAGATAAAATAATCTAAGGCTATACAAAAGTGGGTATTGTTTTATTATAAATAGGTGAAAACAATTCCAAATCGATTTGAATTTAACCACAAAATATTTGGAGAGCCAATTTACCCCTAAACATTGAATCAAATATTTCACAGATTCCATGCCACCATTTCAAGGTCCATTAAAGTTAGGTATTCTTCAAGCCTGTTACATTTCATTTCTTCTTTCTTTTCAAAATTTCACTATTAAGGGATCCCTTCTAAAACTAGGACTACGCACCCATAGTTTTTCTACAATCAAAGCACAAGTAAAAGGCCCTACCCATGCCTTTTTAATAATGAAATGAATGCGTACACATTTCTATCTTGACTAGAAAGCATAGGTACTCCTATTAAAAAAAAAAACTAACGCCTCAGAAGATGTTGGATGTGCATGCATATTTGGAGATAGCTATCATATAGAGAGAGGGAACATGAATAAGTTGAGAAACAAGTAGATAATGGTCCTACATATTCATATGCACTTTGTGATTTTTGACTTATTAAATTTTTTAGATGTCCTAATATGTTGGCCTAAACAAAATTACTGCAAATGCTCATAGGTTAGCATGAGCTTGACCATGATTCCTTCATGATGGATGACAAGGTATTAAAACATTGAGGTGGAGTATGTATTTTCTAATAGGTCCATGCTGATGAGGAATGCTGGTATTCTTGAAAAGAGGAAATTGAGGGGGGGATTCCTTTAGTGTGTAGGAGTAGATAGACACATACTATGTAGCTGAGGCACATAAGGAAAGAATTCAATTTCCCATCGATGCCATTGCTGATCTTAGTATCAATATAATATTATTTACCATCACTCATTGAATAGGATCCTCCTCTCCACATATAACTTCAAAGGATGAGATGTATTATGGAGTTGAGTGCATAATGCCCACAATATTTCATTGGGCCAGTCACTTACACAATACTAAATCTCAACTAGATTCTTTCAAGCTTGGTCAACATAAATACTCTGCATAAAAGAGCTTATTATATTCATTTTTCATGGAGAGACTCCAAATAGTCCACCACACAAACCCCTCCCATAGATGGTACTAAAAGAGACTACTAATGGCTTAGTGGGCCAATGTGATGTATAGGCTAGGAGACATGAATATCACAAATTACTTTTATGGATGAGTTCTTTGAATGGTGATCTCATCAATTGATTGTGATACATGACTACCCATATGTCAGATGGACTTCAATTTGGTTTGTGAGCTAGTGCTGCCCTTAAATTCCCAATAGGAAAACATTGGTAGGAACAACAATTTTGTTTTCAAAAGTTATATCATGTCTTTGTATTTTAAAATATATGTCATTTTTGTTTTTAGAAGTATAAAAGTTTTTGTGTATAAATATACTAACAAAATATTCTTCTATTACAAATGTAGGCCCTATGTGACCAACTAGATATATGTGTCATTGACATAGAGACCGAGGCGATGATCATTTTGGAGGAGGAGAGAGGGTTGAGAAGAGTACTTGTTGGCTCATAAATTCACCACCTAATATATTCACCTGCAAATTGTTGCAAGGAATATTTATATTTATATATAGTATAATAATAAGGTGGGAACCCTGTAAGTAAAATGATATGTTGATTATATATTGGTGAATAATTGCCCCTGAATTGCAAGTTGGATTGACATTGTGTTCTCATGTGCTCTCTTTACATATTGCATGGTTGGGAGACACATACTTCTGCTTCTTTGAATTGTAATTATATTATTTCAGGTTTGAGGCATGAATGACAAAGAAATTATTGTTCAAATCCTAATGGTTTAACATTTGCATTATATGTGACACAAACAATAATTTTTTAGGGATTATATTTGTTCAAATGGTAAGTGCTTAGGACATAATCAAAATATTTGATTATATGAAAAGTCAAACATTAAAAATATAAATTTCATGACTTTATGCTACACACAAAACACTTTGTTTTGTTCTATGGTGACATTATAAAGTTACTACATGCTATACAAATTATATGATATATGTTGTCATGGTAAATGGTTGGTGGAGATAAAGGAATTTGAGTTCAAAGTTGATAAGGCATATTGCATTCAATATATATGGAATTAAATTTCATTTATTTGTTTGTGGAGTGCAACGGTATAGAACCCAAACCAAGGGATTTGATGTGATTTTTCCCATTTAATAACCTATGAGTTTCGAGCTATAGTTTAAAAGGTATCTTTTGTTATGGAAAGTGGTTGACATGGTAGTTGGTTTGGAACTCAATTATTCATTGAATATATTGGTATTTTGGAAAGTGAAACAAACGTGGCTAGGGTTTGCATGCCACATGACGTAGCATTGAATGTTGGAGTATGTGAGCATTAATGCTAAAATTCTAGACTTTTCATCTAGTATGAGGTTTGTTTCATTGTTCATTTGAGTTTTGTTTCACCACCCACCCGAAGCTTGAAACTAGAGGTTTGAAAACGGTTTTCTGCTTATTCAAGGAAGATTTTGAGGTGTTGAAAGGTATGTAAACAAACAGCTTGTTCCATATCAAATAATGTATTTGCTCTGTAGTTTATTTTTGGCTCTGTTTGGATGGAATATTGTTTGCATTTCTCCCTTTCTCTTTTCGCTGGACAAAATCATGTTTGAAACAAATGTTTTTTCTTTTGAAAATATGGTGTTTTTAGAATTGAAGTGGTGGATGTTCATCTTGTTTGCATTTCTCCCTTTCTCTTTTTGCTGGACGAAATCATGTTTGAAACAGAAAAATTTTCTTTAGAAAATATGGTGTTTTTAGAAATGAACTGGTGGTTGAACATCAATGCCAAGAGAATGAACCTATTGATTACAAAGTTTTAAAGTATTTGTTTTTCTTGAATGATAATTGATATGGTTCTTTATTTAAATGAGAAGTTTCTAGTTTGGTGCACAAGATAACCCATCTTGTAAGCCCTCTTTGTTCCCTATAGATTTCCTTGTTTTGCATGTGTTGTTATCTATAGTTATTCGTTGAAAAATGGTCAAATGTCGACTGATATGTTGAAATTATAAGTATTCATATTTAACTCAAAAAGGAAGTTGTTCTTGAAGTATTTGTTGTTGGTACCAAAATAGATTTTTCAGTCTTTTAAAATTCAAATATTTGCTTTCAAATGACTCACAACCATTGATCTCTAAGCATACCCAAGTTCATTCTCATTTTTGTGCCATCTAGTTTTCAAACCCAAACTTATGTACGATTAAATTGTGTTAGAATAACTCTCGGATGATTGATTTCCAATGGACATAAATGACTATCTTATACATGAGGAGGTGACCCTTTGGCTTCACCTACCAAGAGATCTGTTGGAATTCATCTTCTTAATCATTTATTATTTACATTATTTACAAAAGCTCAATATTTTTAGATTAGGTTTCTAACATAACCCGCTTAATTCGAAGGGGTGTTCGTGAGTCCGAACACGTTACGAAAATTTTCAAAATTTTTTAGTCCAAATGAACTGGGAAAGATGTCTGCAATTTGTTCATACGTGGAACAATGTCGTAGATGGACTGTCTTGGACTCTACATGATCTAAAAAATAAATGATCTAGAAACAACGCTTGAATTGCATGTGAAATAAATTCAACAGTTAACTTGAAAAGAATTTAATGAACAAGCTTTAAGAGGACTTAAATAACTGAAGAGAAACTTAATAAAGAACATCAAACCATTAAAATGAGAAGACAATTGATAATGGATTTTGTCTCTGATGAGTTACGTCTTCGGTCCATTTCCAATGGAGGAACTGGTCTTATTAATTTGAAGTCAAATGTTGCAACACCATAATATGTTTTTCAACGAGTACAAAAATGCCTTCAAAACTACTTGAAAAAGACTTAGACTACCAAAAAATAATCCCCCCCTCACTCAAAATCTTACAAGAACGACTAAAAAGCCTCTTTACAACGTGAACAAGATGACAAAACTTTGCAAAAACATATTAACATCATACCAATTCTTCTCCACCAAAAATGAATGTCCTCATATCAGAAAAATACCCTTGGTTATATATACCAAAGGGTTCATAACCCAACTCCAAATACAATGGGATATGATCCGATTTTAATGATATAACATATATTTTGGATAATAAAATATATGGTAAAAACCATATATATTATAAAAATCAAACAAATATATGGTCATATCCAATTATATATGGTGATAAAACCATATACTATATGTGGTGAATTCGTTATGTTTCAATATCATGGAGGCGCGCCCTTTTTTGGGTTAAAATCCAATCTCCAACTTCAAATATATTTTTATTGTTTAACCCCAAATAAATGGGCATTGCGCATTTGGCCAAGGGTGGAATGTGTTTAATTCGTGTCACTTGAGTTTCAACCTGTGAGCAAACTTTGGGACTGATATATATCCGTGGATCATGGCATATGGTTATACATCCGGTTGAAAGATTGGTGGCGCATATTATATATGGTATATAGTTTAGAGCTATATACACGTTGACACCTTCTACTAGCCCCACGGGCTAGGCTCCACATTACCACAAACACATAAATATTTAGCCCTAACCCCTTTTTACCACCACATGAAACATTATTTAAGGTTAAATATAATTTATGCCATATCCATGTGTGAGTGGAATGGTAAGGGCACTTAAGTGTTGGAGATGAAGTTGCATGTTAGATCTTGGATGACTCCACCCTTGTATAAATTATACAAGGATTAAGTTAATTCACATCACTTAATGATTAAGCTAATTCACATCACCTGTTAATGGACACATCATCACACTTTCTTCAATGTGGAGCTATCACAGTTCCATTACATGTCGCCTGTTAATGGGCAGCTATCACAATTCCATTACATGTCACCTGCTAATGGACAGATCATCACACTTTGTTCAATGTGGAGCTATCACAGTTCCATTACATGTCACCTTTCTAGTAGTGTCACATAGCACCTCTTCTTTTCATTTTCTCCTATTTGGACATAACTTTAGAATGTGATATCTTGGGTATACAATGTCTGTTTGAGACTAAGCAAGCGTTAAAGGAAAGGTCTCAACAAGCCCTACATAATGGGTACTTTTTTTCAACATTTGAAGACTTCATTATGGGTCGGTCAAAAGGTCCTCCTAGATCACTGCATGATGTTGAATCAAATGGTACTTTGTGTTGATGTGGTTGGTTTGATCATGGAATATGGGGTTCTTGGCCAACTTGATTGTAGAAGTGTTATCAATCAATAAAGTAGTAGAGTTCTCTTGTTTCTCCTACAAATCTTCAAGTATCTTCCTAAGCCACACTATGTCTTTTGTTGCTTTAGCAATAACCACATATTTTGCCTATGTTATTGAATATGCTGGAACTGACTATTTGTGTAATCTCCGTGATATAGTTGTTGATCCAAGACTGATTGTGTATACAAAACTAGATACTCCTATCTCTTTGTTTCCATAAAATTCTGAATCAGAGTACCCAATAAGTTTGAAGTCATCCACCTTAGAGTACTTGAGTCCCCTTCAAGTATCTTAGAACTCTTTTTGTAGTAGACCAGTGTCCTTCTCAAGGTTTGTGCATGAACCTTGAAAGGATGCCAACAACATATGAAATATCTGGTGTGGTGGTAGTAATGTAGATAAGGCTTCCCATAAGCTATCAGTACTTAGACGCGTCCTTGAATTCTTTTCCTTTATTTGATGGTGAGCTTCAACTTTTGGGTGATTCCACGAAGGTGGGTAACACTTTTTGGCCAAATGTGGTGATGAAAACCTGATTTTTTACTCATGTGCTAGATAGAAGCCCTCGAAACGCATATATGCCATGTGAATTTCGACTTGTAGTAAAAAACAAATTGTAGAATATTATGTTGGCTTCCCAATGATATTTTTTTTTAAATATTCCGATGTCATTTAATTTGTGGAATTTTGCATTTAATGAACTATGTGACCTTAAAAATTTGAAGAAGATAATAAGTGGCTCGTGTCCAACCCCAATAATTCAATCTTACATTA
>LPNX010083299.1:49027-79613 GCA_001517045.1 Pseudotsuga menziesii
CATCTGATTTCAGCATCATTTTATACACGTGTGTCCATCCTAGCATTTTTTCACTGTTTTCAAAACTTGAAAAACCAAAGATACCCTTTTGAAGAGGACACGTCAATGTGTGGGCTGTGCATTTTTAAGAAATTTGTGGATGTGTATTTTTTACCCTGTGGATTTTTCTTTGAGCTGATTCGAAGTTGTTGTTAGGTTTTCTATGTGTAAGTTTTAGAACTAATTAAAAAAAAACATATGAATGCCAAAACGCATGCATGATACCACAATGGATAGAGGATTCGGTGATGAATCTATCGGTATGAACTCTGCTCAGTTGTGTGCCATGAATGGCAGGGTTTACACCCCTAGGAGACACAGAGAAACATTGATTTTCCTGTAAGAGGACTAATTCTTTGTTTTCCAGGCCCTCGATTGAAGTCTGAAGCTCGATTGAGGTATTCAAATCCCTCGATCGAGGTTTTAACAGAAGCTTGGTCGAGGGTTTATTGAAACCTTGATCGAGGATCTAACAAAACCTTGATCGAGCTACTGTTAAACACTCGAAAAAAAAAGCTTTGTACATGACTACCAAGGTTTTATATGCATGCTCACCACATTTAAATTTAGTACAAAAAATTGAGGAGGTAAATCCTAGCCCCCTGGTTCTCAACATCTTGTGGACACTAACTACCATAATCCATATCTCGAAGATTATGCCCATGTAGGACATTTTAGAAATGGGCTTCAAGGACCCAACTAAGAGAATTTAAAAGAAAAATTAGAGAGGAATAAAGACCTCTACCTCATTAGGAAAAAAAACTAGTAATAAGCATAAGTGTTCATGAAGTAATTGTTTTCACACATTTTAAATAAAAAGTAAAAAGAAAAATTACACAAGAATAAAGGGGAAATGAGAAATTCTAATTTTTTCAAGATGGTAAATGTAAAAATAAAATAAAATAAACATAAGTAAAAGAATAAAAAAATAATGAAATAAAAAATAAAAAAGAATAAGAAGAAGGATACTTATTCTCAACATTGTAATAAATATAAACAATTTAATTTTATTATTTTTCATATCCAAATAAATGATAAGAATATAAATGCATAAGAAGAAGAATTGAAGGAGCAATAATATAATACTCATAACCATAGTGAAATCTACTAGTAACAAGGGAAGGTGTCCTTTGCTTTTTAGATTGAGTTTTTTGAAACTATTTAAGAGGAATCAAAGTTTAGGGAACAAGAAAACTCTTTCCATAGTTCACCTAACATATAATTAGGACTCTCTCATCGTATAGATAAATGTGTACATAAACATAATTGACAATTATAACCTATTACCAATCTGTTTCCTCTAGACACAAGTACATTAAGAATGTAGAAAATGGATAAGGCTCATGAAAGAAACATGACATGCCAACTCGCTCCACTCATAAAAAAAGGTTTTTTCGTAGTGAAAATAATATGTTGCGCCCCATGTGTGCGACCTTGCGACCCTCCTTATAACTAAATTTAATGAAGTTTAATTTGTTTCTGGACCAGAGATATTAATAAAAACATTGAACTCTATGTTGAAAGGAGATGGCTTTAAACAACACTATAGATGACATTGATTATGAATATTGTGTGTAGTGACTAGGTGGACGAACAATTTTTTGTAGCAAAATGACCATGACGTAGATACAATAAACCCTACAATGCATCCTAGCATGCTAACTCAAAACTTTAACCAATAGTTGTGAAACCTTGATGATGAAGCCAAGGATTCATTTTGGGGCTTTAAAAATAATTTTAGAGTCCATGAACTACATGCATTTAATTTTTTTTATGCTTATATTCAAGTAGTATCATGGTGTGTTTTCATTAGAATTCAAAATCTAGCTTGTTTATGTCATCAATGGTTGGTAAGGAATTTCAACATCATTTGATTCCTATCAACAATATATCCAATGTGTATACAATTGCTTGAAACTAATGTTTTTCTGCACATAAATATAGATTCAGACAAATCCTTTTATTTATCAACGAAGACATCATCTAAACACTGCTTTCGAGCTACTAATGACAAGTTTGGGCATAGAGAATATCTAGTGTAGTTATTAGATAACATAAGATGCATCTCTTTGAACTCAAAACTATCCTACAATTTTGATAAGATGCATATTCTCTTTTAAAAGGACATATTCTCTTTTTGATGATGACGTTGATGCTTAATTTTTCATGTAGAACCAGAGATTAAGAGTTGTTGATTTATATATGAGCATAACAAACATGTATAATTAATTCCTAGCTCTGCAGACGTTTCTTAAGATGATGTTGCTTTAACAAAGTGGTTGGAATATCATTAGAAGGGAAACTATTTTCTTGCTGGAAATACAATTTCAGAAGTATCAAATACTACAAAATTTAAAACTACGGCAACCATTCATTGAATTCCAACTAAATATGTAGAGGAAAAATGCAAAGATTGGTAGCAGAGATACTTACATGTTTTCTTTCTAATTCTACCCTTTCCATAGATACAGCTATATCCATCACAATTTTCCAACAGCTTTTCCTCGACCAATTGTGCAAATAATAAATCTCTTAGAAATTTAAACAAAAAAAATAGTCATTACATTGCCAGCTTATTCTACCAATAAACCTTTTGGCATTTTACCTCGAAACCACAAGTCCCTAGTACAAACTGCCATGGGGTCAAGGGTTTGAGAAATGGATTGTTAAAATCGTTTTAATGTTCATTAAACTACTTCTTCATAACACAAAATAGGGCTAAAATGGAGCAGCAAGGGGGGTGCGAATTGAGGATCATAATTAGAGTTACAAAAATGTAGTGAAAGGTTTTAAATACTAAAAAATACTTTTATCTTTCGTATATAATTTTAAATTTTAAAAAACTACAATTGTGTGATATGACTTTGAAAACACTAATTTTTATCTTAATCGTCATGTTCTATTCCACCCTGGGTTCTGGGCTTTAAATATCTGGCCCGAGGATCCATATCGTAGGTAGATCGTAGTCCTGAGAATCCAGGTTGAGTGGACACAACTCGCCTAAGTTCATCTCATCAACTGAATTGCATGCATCATTTCCATAATATTCCTTTTGCATTGAACCAAGGAGAGCAATGATGCATGCAATTCAATTGATGAGCTGAACTTAGGCGAGTTGTGTCCACTCGACATGGATTCTCAAGACTACGATCTACCTATGATATAGATCCCCGAGTCAAATATTTAATGCCCAGATTCCCTGGAGGAATAGAACAAGACGATTAAGATAAGAATTAGTGTTAAATTCAGAGTCATATCACATAATTGTAGTTTTTTAAAATACCTTACTAGCAATGGAAGTACAATACCTTGCTAGCAATACCTTTCTAGCAATGGAAATATGATGCCAGACTACTGCTAGGAGGCTCTCAACCTCACTCACGTCATACTGAACCACACTCTTCCACAATCGTCTCAGAGCCACCAAATTGGTTTGGGCTCCAAACTATGGCAAGAACAAAGAAGAAGAAGATGAAGATCCCCCATGTAATATCCCAAATACTGATATTCTCTAATGTTCTATGATAGTGCTGACTCTCACACTCAATCTCATACAAATTTGCAAAATAACTGTGCATGCAAACTCGCTATGCAAAAATGCCCTAAAATATAGCTGAATTAGGGTTAAGATTTTGCGGAGAGAAATTAACACTTACCATTGATATTTTGGCTGATAATGACTCCAGAGATAGCTGCATGCATAAGGATATGGATGGGTGGTCTAATAATGCTCTTTTCCTCCGGTGTTACCTCCCTGCTGTACCGTAAAAACCATCCACACTAAAGGTGACGTTTTTGTAGGAGGAGAGGTCCGTTTGGGCTGAAAATTTCTGAAATTGTCCATCTGTTGATGCCAGAGAGATGGCCTAGCACACGCGGAGGTTTGGTTGCCTCTAAGTTCCCTAGCGAATTGATTGGCAGTTCTGCTGCTCACGCCCCCAACTGATCTGTTTGGCTGATAGCTGCTCCAAGTGAGCAAACTGATGGCTGATAATCATTACATATCGTAGGATAGGCCTGTTGAGAAAGAGGAAGCTGACATGCAGAGGAAAGACTGGGTTTTGTGGTCCCAACGAATCCTTCTGTGTTTTCCCTACTACTTCTGGCTGCAAAACGTGGATTTGCTAATAACCCTTCAGAATGTGTTGGATCTTCGAATACTGTAGTATATGATGGATGCAATGGATAAACCTGGATGATCTATCCCAATAAGAGACTAGGGCATATATCTCACAATCGAACCCTCGCTAGCTGAAGACACCATCTCCAACCCCAACTGCTGCGGCTGCATGCTGTGCTACTGCTCCAAACTCCAAAATCAATCAACAATAACAACAACTATCTCTTTGGTCCAATAACCCTTCTTAAATAGAATAGCATGTACTTGTAGGGTTTGCATGTCACTTTTAGGGTTTATGCTTCACTTTTGCATGCATGCAATTCTAGTTTCATGTTGACTTTAACACTAAAATAAGGTCTACATGCTCCGCATGCTTTATGATATGAACTCTTATGGCTTTCTTACTACACTGATGAATTAATAATACTGAATTGATGTACCTTTCTGCTCCTAGTGCTATTATTCCTCAATTATTCCCTTTTTATAAAAATGGAACATTACAGTCCTCCCTCGCCAAAGATTGCTTGTCCTCAAGCAATGCTAACGCAAATCCACAATCAATCAACAGAACCAACTGAATCTGAGGATGATCCTAGGGTCCCAAATTATCCTTGGAGATCTGTAGCACGCTCAACTCAAAACACTGCACGATACCATCACCAGGGACCTCCTGAAAGCATCCTCTAGCAATCACTAAACTGTCAGTCACTATAATCCCAGGGTCCCAAATCAATCTGAGAATTGCAAAGGACAAAGTGCATCCAACAATAGCCTGCGTAGTATCGACACAAGGAGCATCATGAAGACTCCCAAGTAACCCCATCCATAAACATTGTATCCATCCCTCATAAGGTCTCCCACCTGGATCCCAATGCAAACTTGTGCATATTTCATCCCAAATATCCCAAGGTTGTTGTGGGACTATACCCCTAGCTAGGAATGGCTTCCCAAGAATTGCCCACTCAATAGGACACCACCCCTTAATCTCATCAGACCCCCAAAAAGCACCTTGTCCATAAGCACCATCCCAAGGAATAATCCTACCAAGCTGACATTCTGCCCTTCTGATTTCAATTGGAATGCTCATATACCACTGCCCAATTTCTCGATCCTAGCCAACCTGTAAAAACCATCTGCCATTAAGCAAATGTGGAATCAAGCTACTGCAAGCCTTGTCTATGTACTACTAAATAGGACTTCTTTGAAATGCAATAGTATGTTTCTTCTGCTGCCCCATCAAGGAATCCAAGTGCTCTTCAATACTACAAAGCCCGACCTCTGACTCGGTATATACAACTCGAAGAACTATAAGCTCAACATCTCGTTGTACTATGGTGTCTCGGAGTATCTTGGTCCTCACTTTCATCGCTAGAATGTTGTCTTTAACCCATTCAATCTTATTTTGATGACTATCATCTAGAAGCTCTATCTCATGCATGTATAAACTCTCCCTAACCTCCATGTGTGACTGCTCACTGTCTCAAGTGTTGTGCTTATTTCCTTGCACCTCATGTATTTTGCTTGTCATAACTGTCTAGATTCCTGCTGTAGGTGATGAAGAGTGTACCAAATCCAACTCATCACACGGTTTGTCCACAATCTGACTAGCGAATGTGCTTACTAGACTCACAAAATGGATCTAATGTTATCTCATCATGCATATCCTCATCATGTACTATTAACTCCAAATCAAGCTCACCAACAACTTCTACTTCATGCTCATATTTCTTCACTCCCCCAACTATTTCTTTAAGGAGATCCTCATCCAAATGCAAAGTAGCCAATTTAATGGCATCTGTCTCAATCATGGGGTTGACCTAGAAGTATATATCCAACTTCTGCACACAATTCCGGGCTGGGCCACCCTGGGTACCCTCAAAGGTAGGGATAGTCAGTTTCCCTACGGCGCGTTGTAACTCATAGTTTTGAGTGAATGGCCTATTGTAAGATTTGGGTTTGTTCTTACTTTTAAAGTGGCAGAAGTCAGTGAAGGTCATGGTTGAATGGAAGTCATCTCCTAAAGCTCTATACTCTCTTAGATAGGCACTCATAGATTCTTCTAGTTCTACTTGTGTTAAAGGCATTGCAGCTGGACTATCTAAGAATTGAGGCATGGTAGGTCGGGAAGGCTTGTTGTATGTATGGGGATGGCTCTACATGTTGGTTTGTAAGTGCTCCCCACTACTGCTGGTGGATACCCTATCACTATTAGGAAACAAGGGACTGTGTGGGGTGGGCCCATTTTTCTCTGTCATTTGCCTGAAGGTACTCATCATTTCTTTTTTCCCAGTAGTGAGTTATTTTATGGCTGATATGAGACTATTGAAAGCTATTTTATCATCATCAACCATTGTTTCTTTTCCCTTTTCGAACTGATACTCTTTCTTCCCCAAATCTATGTCCTGGAACTCTTCTTCTTTGTCTCTATACCTCTGTCTCCTATGAGTAATGTTGTATGGGTCTCCTGAATTCATTTATAATTTTTGCATGCCCACAGCTGGCAAGGAAAATAGCTCTGATACCACTGTAATATCCCAAAATACTGATATTCTCTAATGTTATATGATAGTGCTGACTCGCACACTCAATCTCATACAAATTTGTAAAATAACTGTGCATGCAACTCGCCATGCAAAAATTCCCTAAAATATAGTGGAATTAGGGTTAGGATTTTGCAGAGAGAAATTAACACTTACCACTGATATTTTGGCAGATAATGACTCCAGAGATAGATGCATGCATAAGGATCTGGATGGGCGGTCTAATAATGCTCTTTTCCTCCGGTGTTACCACCCCACAGTACCATAAAAACCCTCCAGACTGAAGGTGACGTTTTTGTAGGAGGAGAGGTCCGTTCAGGCTAAAAATTTCTGAGATTGTCCGTCTATTGATGTCGGAGAGATGGCCTGGCACATGCTGAGGTTTGGTTTCCTCTAAGTGCCCTAGCGAATTGATTGGCAGTTCTGCTGCTCACACCCCCAACTGATCTGTTTGGATGATAGCTGCTCCAGGTGAGAAAACTGATGGCTGAAAGTCATTGCATATCGTAGGATAGGCCTGCTGAGAAAGAGGAAGCTGACATGCAGAGGAAAGACTGGGTTTTGTGGTCCCAGGGAATCCTTCTGTGTTTTCCCTGCTACTTCTGGCTGCAAAACGTGGATCTGTTAATAACTCTTCGAAATGTGTTGGATCTCCGAATACTATAGTATATTATGGATGCAATGGATAAACCTAGATGATCTATCCCAATAAGAGACTAGGGAATATATCTCACTGCCGAACCCTCGCTAGCTGAAGACACCATCTCCAACCCCAACTGTCGCGGTTGCACATTGTGCTACTGCTCCAAACTCCAAAATCAATCAACAATAACAATAGCTATCTCTTTGGTCCAATAACCCTTCTTAAATAGAATAACATGTACTTTTAGGGTTTGCATGTCACTTTTAGGGTTTACGCTTCACTTTTGCATGCATGCAATTCTAATTTCATATTGACTTTAACACAAAAATAAGGCTTGCATGCTCCGCATGCTTTATGATATGAACCCTTATGGCCTTCTTACTACACTAATGACTTAATAATACTAAATTGATGTACCTTTCTGCTCCTAGTTCTATTAGTCCTCAGTTATTCCCTTTTTATAAAAACAGAACATTACACCCCATTATTCCATTTATTTAGCTTTTATTGATCATTTCGTTAATTCCCATGCATCCCATGCACCACATTTAGTTAATTATTTACTTTAATTAATTAATTAATTAATTTTATTTACCAACCCACTTTTTAGTTATCTTTAGTTCTCTGATTATTTTCTGATTAGTTAGGATTTCACTTTAGTTCAAGTTTCTTAATTTGCTATGTTAACTGATTTCTCAATTTAGCTTTATTTCGGTTTATTTATATTTATTTATTTGTTTGTTTATTTATAATTTATTTATTTATCATTTTATTTATTGTTTTACTTAAAGTTATTTATGACCAATTCATTGATTCCCTTAATTAAAATAAATGTTGGTTACCGTTGCATTCTCCTTGCAACCAGAATTATTAAGGCACTATGCTCCCATCATGCCCTTCCAATGATTCTCACGGGTGGGGAGTTGGTTATGATGATTGAGTCAATCTTACCTTAGTTATCCTACCCTGGGAAAGGCTAGGTGGTTCTTGGGGAATAAGGATGAATCTCTATTGTGCGCCCCCCAATAATAATCTTTGTGAGTGACTGACTCACGGCCTACCCTCACGGCACACACATCTGATGAACTGGAGTTTTCCTCACTCTATTCAAAGTTCATCGTGCCGTCTAATTTGTTATTTTTACATTAGCCCCGTCACCTAATGTGGATCGATTGACAATCACAATCCCATCATCTGCAAATAAAACATCATGTGCATTAAATCTTATAACAAGATTTCAAACATAATATAAATATCAAATTGACATTAACTGTCGAAGGTTCTCGACTCATCCAGAGTCCATGCACATCATACCTCATGTGCATCAAACATATAACAATTAAATCATATCATAAATAAGATTGATATCACCTACCATTTTTGTTGACTTAGCTAGAGTCTTTCCATATTAATGTTGTCTTGCGGTTCATGTACCTTCCTTTCCTGTCACACTCGTCAGACCATCAGAGTGCATGCTACATAACTTTTGTCAAAACATTATTCAACTTTAACCCTTGTTGATCAACTCACATAATTTTTCATTCACAATTAAAATCATAATATAACTGCATACATAATTGACCCAATGTCGATATTATTTTCATAATCATTATTTACTCATCAATATGTCAGATAATCCTTCTTAGGTCACATCTCATCAATAATCCATTCCTTCACACAAGTCTAGGTCATCATAAACCGGATGCCATAAAAAACATGTCCATACAAAGTTATTTTAGATTTCAAATAGTAAGTAGTCGGGTCATTTGTCATAGAAATCCCTCAAATATTAGTTATAATAATCTCAAAAGTCAAGGTAGAATTAGGGTGTTACATACACCCTCACTTTAGGAAACTTCATCCTGAAGTTCTAGAATAAGTACGTATATTGTCTACATATTTCCAATGGTCCTGTTAGGTTGCAGTATTGAGACTATATCTATCATTGATATTAGATCCTCATACATGAATCATGCCATGCTAGTTTACATAGAGATACTAACCATTATACCTTAGTATCGAGTCATTATTTCTATTTATACGTAATGATTTCATTCAATTACTTTTCCTATCCCTACGTGGGCATTACACCAATCCTCTCAATAACATCATCTAATTGAACCTCTTATTTAGGTGAAGTGGCATGAACTTCTTCTTCATGAGAGGGTGTTGGTGCTTTGAAATGAAATTCCATATCATTGATCCAAGATAGGGATACCCCCTTCATTATGTGGAATTTCATTATCAACTTCATAATGTGTCTTTACATGGGAAATTTCCTCTAAATGATCAATTTGTCTATCAATAGACTCGTCATTTTTATTAGTTTCAAGAAAAAAAACATCCATGGAAATAATAAATTTCTTGTTTACCTTGTTAGAATATGTAATGATGACTTATGTGGTATATTGGTAAAATAACACTTAAAGACATAAAATAACTCTAATATTATAAAATAGAGTTATCCCACATGCATCATTGCAATTATATCATTTGTAACCATTCTCTATATAAAGAGGTGGAAATTCATTTATCCCACATGTGTTATGGGATGTATTGTAATCCAAATCTCTTGGTATCCCACATGTTTTGTGTATGTGTTGATTGTAGTTCATCACACATCGCATGTTGTGTGTGTCATTTGTACACACATGGTTGTGACTTGATTGGGTGATGGAACTTTATGTGATGCATATGTGAGGATGCCATGTAATCTTGGAGATATATTTTCATAATAATGGAAGATGCAACCCTTCTCGTGGACGTAGCCCATATTGGGTGAAGCACGTATATCGATGTTCTCTTGTTGTTCTCTTTTCTCCAATTTTATTTCATACTTTGTGTTGTTTGGTAGATAAAAAGATAGTCTAGTAATGCTTTCCATATTTTCTATTGTGTTATGATATTATTTCATATGTTCACAATATTCTAACATGGTATCAGAGCAGGTTGCTATGCTCTACCTTCTTCGGTAATTTTTTTTTTATTTTTTTATTTTCAAGCAACATATGTTCATGATTTTACTTGGGAGTTTCATTTTTTTGTGGTTTTGTGACCCAATCTATAATACCCACGTGGTATTGTTTTAGATCTGGGCTTTATTTTACATATTTGAATTTTTTCTTTCAAACCCTAACCCTTATGAAGAAATGTTTAATGTAAAATTGGGCGGCGAATTTGAGATCTTTTTTTAACACTTTCTGTGTAGTTTTTTAAGAAATAAATTGCAAATATGAGATCCTCTCGCTAAGCTTTGTGTAAAATCAATCTCATAGTTTTTATAAGCAATCTCTTTATGATCATTATATGCTCTTGCTAATTGATTTCTTGAGTAAAATCATTTTTTTAATCTATGTGATATCATGGGTTGATCATAATTTGCTAAATATTGATCATGTTAAAAATTTTGATCTATTTTCATATATATGATGTCATGTTTATTTCGATCATCTTTTACTCAATGTTTATATGGCTTTGAACAATCTTATAATCTTGAAATCTTTGTCATGAGCACCTTGTTCTTGTTGCATTGATATTTATATTCTTATGATTGCACAGGTTGTCTTGTTCCTAGTTGTCTCTACCGTTCCTATATGGAAGCATTAACATGTGTTTCTTGTCTCTAATGTTCCTATATGGAAGCATTGATATTTTTAGGGCATTCATTTCTTTCATATTAACATGGTGTTAACAATAAATGAACTGTTCTTAATATTAGTTGCTTGATGACTATATGTTTTCATATATTTAAGTGATATCTTGGATCATTATTCTATATTGGTATCTATTATGCTCATTCATGTTTATGCTCATCTATTTATTATATCACATCATGTGTTTTTTCTTGATAATCAAATTTGCTCAAAATTTATATGGTCTTGCATAGAAGCAATTCCTATTATTTATATGTTCTTGAGCAATGTCGTTTTACCATCTCTTATGTTTTTTGGGCTTGTCATATTTATTATATGCATAACTCTTAGAAGTTCCTTTGTGCAAATTAGCTATCTATGTTGTGGGATAGATTGCTTATGCTATTCCTTTCTTGTCTAAGCACATGATGGTTGCGGATCTCTGGTTTTTCAGCATTGTTCATGTTTTCAACTTATCCTTGAATACAACAAAGATGGTTGATGTTAAGAGGGAATATAATGTTGAATTTTATCATATTATATCACAATATTCTAGTAATGTTATATGATGGACATCCATCTTCTATTGTTCATGCATTTTCATTTTTGTTGTGAAGACTGACTGCTTGGATCATATTTCGATGGAAAGACCATTCGGGTCTTCTATTCACAATGTAATCTTCAGTAAGAGCTCTCTGAAGACTGTTTTCATGTATGGATCCAGGGTTATTGTCTTTGTCATACGGTTTATTGCATAGTTCTTTCAGCTATCAGTTGAGTTACAGGTTGTGATGATTTTGCATCCACATGTTCCGTTGTATTGTCCATACACTGTTGTGTTATGCAAACGTTCATCATACAAATTGGTCCGTATGTAGTTTCGTGAGAAGTGGATGTTGTCTTCATCAAGTCCATAAGGCGAAGTGTGTTTTTTATTTGCATCATATGGAACATTCTGGAAGTTGTCATCAATGGGGATGCTGGTGTGTTTCCACCTTCATTCCATTTGTATTCTTCTCTCAGTCATCATTAAGGGGGAGTGTTAGAATATGTAATGATGAATTATGTGGTATATTGGTAAAATATCATTTAAAGGAATAAAATAACTATAATATTATAAATTAGAGTTATCCCACATGCATCATTGTAATTATGTCCTTTGTAACCATTCTCTAAATAAAGAGGTGGAAATTCATTTATCCCACATGTGTTTTGAGCTATATTGTAATCCAAATCTCTTGGTACATAAGAGAGGTGAAGGAGACCATTTTGGGTATGTGTTGATTGTAGTTCATCACACATCACATGTTGTGTATGTCATTTGTACACACATGATTGTGACATGATTGGGTGATGGATCTTGATGTGATGCATATGCAAGGATGCCATGTAATATTGGAGATCTATTTTCACAATAATGGAATATGCAACCCTTCCTGTGGACGTAGCCCATATTGGGTCACAAGCATGTATATCGGTGTTCTCTTGTTGTTCCCTTTTCTCCAATTTTATTTCATGTTTTATATTTCTTGGTAGATAGAAGGATAGACTAGTAATGCTTTCCATATTTTATATTGTGTTATGATATTATTTCATATGTTAACAATATTCTAACATACCTTATCGTAAAGACGATATGCCTTGGAGGTGTTTGAATACCCCAAAAAAATGCATTTTCAACTTTGAGCACCAAGTTTGTCTCTTTTCTCCTTTGGTATCAAGGCATAGTCGGTGGAAGCAAAAACCTTAAGATTCCTCACCAAAGGGATGTGGCCATACCACATTTCATGTGGAGTCTTGTTTTCAAGAGCATGAGATAGACTTGTAGCTCTCAACTAGACTACACACAACACCGCATCACCCCAAAACATCTGTTTTACATTCTTAAAAAACATCATTGAGTGTACCATATTCATTATGGTTATATTCATTCTTCCTGCCACACCATCTTATTGAGGGTTGTTAGGAACTATAGTTTAATGTGCAATCTCATGTTGATGAAGATAATATTCAAAATAATTAGAAGTGTATTCTTTTCCATTTTTAGTACAGAGTGTGCCAAGATGAGATTGTGTTTGATTTTCTATCCATGCATGGCATTTTTTAATGTTTAAAATGCTTTAGATTATGTCTTTAACAAGTATACCCAACACACTTTGGTGTAGTCATCAACAAATGTGAGATATCCATTGGTAGAAGGAACATACATGGGACCACATAAGTCAAAGTGAATCAACTCTAACTTTCTACATGCTATGAATATTGACTCTTGAAATGGTTGCTTACTATGTTTTCCTAATATGCATGCATCACATTTGTTCATCTTCTTAGTAGTGGTGGGAAAACCAAAACCACAATTATTTCTCAATAAGTGAAGATTGTTATCATTTAGATGACCATATCTAGCATGCCATAACAACCTGGATGACATATTACCTTTTCTATGCCGAGAGAGGTAGGAAATGTTTTGAACTCTTGCAGATGAGCCTTTAAGCTTCAACAACTTTCCATCTTCATATCCAATCATGATGACCTTGTTGTTAGAGGACTTCCTTATCTCTATGGCTCCATACAAAATGTGGATGGAAAGGTCTTACTGTCTAATTTGCACCAAGGACAACATGCTTCTCTACAAATATAGAAGATAGAGAACATTTTGCAACAAAAAGTTAGGGAATCTAGGTAGTTTGAACCTAATGGAACCAATTCCCTTTGGTTTGAGGTTGGATTTGTTTGCAAATACACTATGCCATCTACATTGTCATTTAGTTCTTCAAAATAGTCTTTTTAAAATATCATGTGGGATGTTGCACCAGTATAATGATACCAAGCATCTTTGCAAGATAAAAAAGATGTGATTTCATTTATTCCAACATTACAATGTGAAACAATACAATGAGAAGATTCAAGAGCTTTACTAGCCTCTTGGATCTTACTTCCGTGTTCTTTCTTTTAGTTATGTTTTTCTTTGATGTAGTCCCAAGGGGTCCAACATTGATCTGCTTCATGTCCATTCCTCCCACAATAATGAGCACTTACGTTGTAGGTATAGTCTTCTAGTTGAGTTGTTTCTTACCCCGCTACCTCTAAAATTTCTTCTTCCTCGTCCTCTTTTGCTTCTCTTACCCTTGGAATATTATTTTGACTGGTTCTTTACTTTCTAAGAAAGGCTCTCCAATAGGATGATTGATGTTCTTTCCAAAGGATTTCTCTCTGTTTGCATGAATTTTCTCCACCAATGTGTCAAACAGTGAGGTCCTTCAACTTGTCACTAGCTTGAAGTGATTCAAGGTAGTGTGAATGTGTAGGATAGAGGTACTTGACAAAGGAATCAAGTGGAAAGTTTAGTTGGATGCAGCCAATGGCTTGAATTTCATGCATGATTTCTCTAATCTCAGATGCAACAATAATGATATCATTATCTTTCATTTCAAAATTGAATAGTTTCAACATCAACTAAATTACCTCCATTTCAAAATGTGAATCATACAAATCCTTCAATATTTGCAAGGCATCAAAATAGGATGTTGTAGGCAATATGTGCTGACTCACCTATTCACTTACTATTGTAGTGATCATTTCCAATGCCTTGTTGTCTATGGTCTAGCATGTAGCAAGTTCTTTCTTTGTTGTTAGTGGATTTGGATCAGATTTAAAGGTTAGACTACCTTCCTTTTTAAGGGTGGTACCTTCATATATGCCATGCCACACATCATTGTAGATGAATGTGGCTTTGATATTCCTCGACCATTATGGATTGTTGTTTTTTCCAATGAGTACTGCTCCAACTATGGATTCTAGTGAACACATCTTCTGCAACTTTCACCTGCAAATAAATAGTGCTTTGGAAAACAAAAGTAGGAAGGTGCAAGTCTATGTCTCTGCCACCTTTTACAATGTATTCTTTCAATATTAAGAACTTAGTACAACAATTTTTTTCAATATGCAGGCCTTTGACTATAGCAAATACACTCAACAATATTTGTTTTCAAAGGATTACATCAACCAATCTAAAAATGAAACCCCACATAGGTCTTCATAGGGCTTTAAGATCATAGATCTTGCAATAGCCTTTAGGGATGTTTGAGATTTCAATTAGCTTATAGTTTTACAAATACCATCATATTGTGCATGGTGTCATTTATTGCTTGCATTGGTGTTCTTCGCAATTTATGGAGTGATAATTTTGATTGCATGCAGTTTTGAGCCAAAAGATCAATATTAGTGTAACTTTACTTTGATAACGACTCAGTTCTCAAAACAACTAATAGAAAATACCCATGGCTCATGTTCCAAAACCTCATGGCCATTCCGTTGTAATCGACGTGTTTCTATATCCCTTGTACGTTTCCTAGTAGCTCCAGTTGTTGAGTTCGAAGGTCGTTCTCAGCAATATCAAACAACTCCATGCGCAACTAAATAGAGTACTCCACACACTGGTAGAGTCCACACGCTAGCTTCATAATACTCAACGCAACTCCATGATATTAGTAACACTCAACACAACCACAACACTCAACGTAAAGGGCTATCAACTTGAATGTTTCACACTGGATTACCACACACGTTGGCAGCTCCAACTGCACTAGTCTTCACTTACATGATATTCCTCACTTACACAACAATATTCATACATCAACTATCTTAGCTCTTGTGGAATCCATAGACAGGGAGGAGGGATCTCCAAGACTCTTCACCAATGCATCTCTTTAACGCGACTCACTAACGGGAGAAGAGCTCTTCATAGATACAGAGAAAGCATCACATGACCTTCACACATATGGAAAGGGAGTTACTTCGTCTTCGTGGTATCTCAGGTGTAGTTTCCAATGCAGAAATTGAGTTTCAAAAGCAACAATAATACATTGCTCGGGTCTCTCAATCGTACTAATTAAGAGCACAAAACTCTTTTCGCAGGAAGAATGCAGCTACCACTAGTTCACACACACATGAATACAATAGAGGAGAATGCAATAGAGCACAAAACTGAATGGAGAGCTCAAATTTAAGATTAAGAAGTTGAAACGAGGGGATCAAGATCATATGGTGGAGGAGAGGCTTCAGGTTACTTTTCCTGAAATTTCTACTGGAATATATAGGAGGACATAGATGGCATATTTCAAAGCTTAGCTGGTAGGATTGAAGATCAGAGAGCAGTGAATTTGGAAGACTAAAAACAGAAGAATTGGAAGCAAACTAGTAGGCATGCAGGCAGGAAGGAGTTATGGAGCTCTAATTCTACTGTTAGAATAAATCTGGATGATTTATTTTCATTGAACATGAATGGCTATATTATACATGAGCAGACCCTTTGGGTTCACCTTTCAATAGATCCGTCTGAGTCCAATGAACTTCATCTTCTTATTCATTTTTATTGACATTATTTATAAAACCTCAATCCTTTCAGATTAGGTTTCTAACGAATTGAAATGTTGAGTCATATCCTTATGGAGATTCACACAAAAACTAGGGTTTCATTTTGACTCCATCTTGAATATCAAGAAATTTCAATAATATTTCAAAAGTTTGGTCTCTCTTTTGCTTTAAAGCTGTGGTGTTTTCGAGCAAAAAAACAATAGTGAGAAAGTTATTTTTAAAATTTTTTAAGGATAGTTTGACCACTCTTTTGTTTCAAGTTTGGCTTGAAATTCTTGCGATCCTAACTTAAAATATTTGGATTTGGCTTAAAAATCCCATAGTATGCATGCACTTGGCTTGAAATGCCCATGATCTATCACCAAAATGTCCACAATGAGCTATGAAGAATCCTCCGACCAGTCTTAAAATGCCCATAGTTGGTTGATAATGCCCCAGTCATTATTTAAAATGATCACTATTACTTTCTGTTGAAGTTTGATGGTGGTTGTTTGCTCAAGATTAATGGGTCTCATTTTGGTTGGGCAATGATTATAATTAGTCTACCTGGCTGTCAAATATTTTTGAGTTATGAGGGATGTTGTGTATAATTTAATTGAGTTTCTTGCTATTTCTTTATGAAAAGGAAACTACATGATTGAAAATCTTCATATGGAAAAATGGCATAAGAATCCCATAATTATTACGAATTTTGATTATGAGTCAAATAGTATTAAAAGCATGGATTTTTGTTTATAGACTGGCGTGGTTTCTATTGCTTGGGATTATAGTTATATGGAAGATTTGTTCATTAGTAATGAGGGTTGGTAGTAATTTTTTCTACATTAATGATGTTTTGGTGTATAATGATTGGTGAATAGTTCATAGCCTACTCTTAGACTTCAAAGATTTTATTTGCACTTTTTCTACATAAAAGTTGAAGTATTGTGATTTAACAACCTGAGTCGAGCATATTTTGAAGGATTTAAAAAGAAGTTACTATGTCTTCTTTTATTGTTAACATGTCTAAAAAATAAAATATAGCTAAGACATTGTTAATTGAATTTAATAAGCAGCTATAGGTTGTGCTTATTGGGTTTAAAATTGAAGACATGGTTGTCAAAACCATTTCAATGTGCTTACTGGGTTTAAAATTGAAGACATGGTTGTCAAAACCATTTCAATGGACATAATGGAATAAAAGTTGAAGTTGTTCAAATTTGGAAAATATTTAAAGACAAGAGTATGGATTATGGATTTGAAAGATGATTGTGTTCAATGTTTAAATTAATAATGATAAGAATCTTGAAGAATGCACACTTGTGGATGATAGTAATTATGGTGTTGACTAGATGTTGTTTGGAAAATATTAATTGGATTTTTGCACTTGTGCCATCTTTCTTCGCCTTATTAGTTTTTACACAATTCATTCATTTTCCTAAATGTACGGTGTGCCATGTTCAAATGAGTAACATTTTGAAGATTGATTTAATGTTAAATTTGGAAGTAATGGAAATTGAAGCATATTTTAAATGATTTTCCCTCCCTATTTCCTTCAAATTTTTGCATGCCTGATTGTTGTTTTGAACATAGCCATTAATAAATTATCTTGAATGCAAATTTATTTGATAAGTTTACTTACTGTTTGAAAATGTATTGATCTTGTTTTCATTATCATAAATATTAGTTTCTTCAGCATAGGATGTAATAGATCAAACATGGGTAACAGAGGAGACTATGGAAGAGGCCGACATCTTGGTTGTCTATGGGGGAGAAACAAGAGGTTAAGATTCTCATTTAATTTTAATTATAATTCAAAGGAATTCAATCAACTTCTCTAGACTGGTTTTCTGAACTTGGCTAGACAAAGGCACTTTTCATCTACTTGGACACATGTTGTACCACCTCTATAGTCTTACCAAAGTATTGTTGGAATTATTGTACCTACACATGTATCACAATGCAATTAGAACCACAAAATAATGAGGTTGGAATGAAATTATTCGCAATTATTCATTGCCAAGAAAAGGGAAAAGGCACACCCTGCTTGTAGAATCCAATTCATCAGAAGCATCATCCCATTCAATTACTTCACACCCTATTATGCTGAAGGTTAATGTTGAAGTAAGGAAGACCACCTTGGGTGATGTGCAGTTAGGACAGTCGACTAACAAAAGGGAAGAACATGCTCAATCAAGAGGACAATCAAGTAATAAGGACACTCCCTAAGGGAGTGAACAGGGAGAGACAGACTCTCATAGAAAACATGGATTCTGATTTGGTTGGAAGTTATTATTACTTTACTTTATTTTGACTGATGGATATATTTTTTAATATATTTAAGTGACAACAAACTTATGGACATGTTTTGATGCATTGGGGAAAATGTGAGGGTTGTTATGAAAGATTTTCTTTTTTTTTAAGTTATGACAATAAAATGGCATATCATATGTTTCATTACTTGTAGGAGCAAGGGGAACAATGAAAGTAAATGGAAATTGTAACAGGGGTCCCACCTATTATTTATCGTACTACCTTTATCATATTTAAATAAACTTGCATTATTTTTTTTAAATATCCTAACCGAAGTGTCCTAAGTGAAAGGTAGTTCCAACTAACTCAACTTGATCTTTTCCAAAGATAAAAGGGAGGCACAAGCAATATGACGACATGAGAGAATAGAGAGGAACTCTGATAAAGGTTTACTCTTGTGTTCAAATTAAGATATTATCATTATTTCATTCATTTCTAAGTTACCTTAGAGCTTCAATTTTCTTGTTAGTAGTAGTATAATGTCGAAGGAGGCAAAATAAGGATCAAGTAGCATCATTTATTCTTATGCTTAGAAGGTTAATCACTTTCTTCGCTAGTTTGTTCAATCATATTAGATTCTGAATTAATTTTCACTACTAATTTATTTTTTGTAAAGTAAGGGCTGTGACATATTTATTGCATGATTGGTCCAACAAATCTCTCTTAATGTTGTCTCTTTGTAAAGACCTGAAATACCTGTGATAAATCATCCCACCTCAGATTTCTAAGCATTATTTTGATCCTTACTGTTATAGCCTGTTTTTGCTTCTCATTTTAAAGCATTTGCTTGTTTTTTGAAACATGGTTTTGTTCATTTTTAAGTTTGAATTTTAGGTTACTTTAAATCTTATATTTGATTTTTATGTTTGTATTTAGGTGACTTCATAGGTTTTTTCAATTTTTGGCTTTACTTAGCAAAATTTATAGTTTTCAGGGGCTTGTAGGATGTTTATATGAATTAAAGGTCCTAAAAAATATATCATAAAGTTTTATTTTAAGCCATTTAACAAAAATTTAACCCTTTGCTATGAGTTATATTTTGAAAATTATTTAAACAGGTATTCTTGTAGCGCAAGCCCAAAAAAGTTACACATGCGCACTACAAGAAAATCGCACTATCTGAAAATCATGATTTTTGGCTCAAAGTTTTTGAAATTCGCACATAGGAGAGGTCATTCACACTTGTTAATGAGTTTGATACGTGTTTTCGACCAGAGTGATCATTGTGACAAGTGTTAACAGTTCAGGCAAGGAATCATTAGGGTAAGTTGTGGTGGTCTGGAAGTTATGATATTGAGTAATGGAACATTGATAATTATTCACGATGAGGAAAATTCACCTTGAATTATGCATCTCCTAAAGCGCATGAAGAGCATACGAGGTCGTGGCATAGTTTTGGCAGTTTGTAATCAAGGTTTGAAGAAGGTCAGTAATTTAGGGATTTGAAGCGTGATTGTGTGACACTGTCGTGGCAGTCAGAGAAGGATTTGAGAATGAAATTGGACACCTAGCAGATAGGAAAACGTATGTCTAGCAGCTGAATTGACTATTCTGGCAAGTACGAGGCGAACTACTAGCATATTCCATGCCTTCGAGTTTACATTGACATAAGATTAATTATGGAGTTAAACTAAAAATGCTACTATATAAACCCAATTATTGATCAATGTCTGTTTTTCTCTGTCAATAGAGTTAAGGTTCCTATCAGTTTGAGTGATAAAATCCAATTCAGGGGTTTAGTTTCTCAGCATATCATTGTCTGTTAAAATTCCTAAGATTTGAATAGAGTTAAAGTCCTTGACTAAAGGGAGAAATTTTAAAGTACAGTTATCTAAAATGAAGAGGAGTGGGAAAACAAACAGAGATGAATCCTTAGATATGTCTTGGGTTCAAGCTTTCCCAGACTATGCAAGATTGTTTTTAGAAGTAGGATGGTTAAGATTTTTTGAGAAGATTGATGGGTATCACATAGAGGTCTCATATAAGTTTGCTCAGTGTTTGGATAAATATATTGTTACTTTTGACACCTTAAGGATTTAGTTGACCAGAGAACTAATAGAAAAGGCCGCAGGGATCCCAGATGAAGGCAAATATTGGTTCAAAAAATTACCTTTTACATTTGATGCACAGAATTACTTGCTTCTAGATGTGGTTGTAGACTGGGGTAAAGGAGAACATATCCAGAAATTCAAACCAGAATGGAGAGAGCCAATAAAAATTCTACAAATTTATATCACTTGTGAAGGAAGATTTGCATTTGTTTTTAAGTATCATTTCAAATTTTTGCAGCACCTTAACCATGAAGCAAAAATGAGTCTTCCTTTCTTTTTCCTTAAAAGTCTACAAAATATATCTAGCAGGGTAAAGGAGCATCAAGACCATACTTAACAATCTATATTTCATCATGGTCTAATAAAGCTAACCATAAGCACTGTGCTTTGAAAGAAGGAAAAAACATGGGATTATTTTCTATTTTGGTCTGGACTTCAAACAGAGAAGGAAGACCAAGCTCAGAAAAGACAATTGAATAAAGGTCATAATTTGGTCAAGAAACTGAAAAAGAGAGTCACAGTTGAGATCGAAGAGGATAATGTACCAGAAAAATCTATGACCCAAAGAGATGAAAATGTTGAAGATGAACAACAGACTAATATTGAGGGAAATGAAATATCAAAGGCAGGAATGAAGGATTTGGAGCCTATGGAAGATAGTTTTCATGTAGAAGTAAACTAGGAAGTAAAGGAAAATGTGAAAGAACAGGAACAATTTCTTATGACAGTACAGTCAGAAGATGAGGAAAATTTCCTTGTTTGATGAAGCTAGGGTTGACACTGAACAGGATGTACAGAAACAATGTAAAGAAGGGGTAATATCATGAGTGATAAAAAGGAAGGTAGTTCAGTTAGCTTCTATCAAGCATTAAGGAAAATATTTGAACATGTTAGGGGAAATTGGGGTAGGATGGAGGCTTACAACTAGACCCAAGAATAAGCTCAGATTGAATATGAAAAAATTGTTAAACCATAAACTAGCTCAAAAGAAAATTACAGTAATTGAAGACTCTTCATCTCAAGAAGAGTTATAAGACAATGAAGATCTGAATGTAAAGGATATGAAGGGTAAGAAACAAATTATTTCAAAAGACAAGTTAGCTTTCACTAAAATCAAAATTTCAGAGATATTTAAGGAAGTTCGAAAGAAGGTAATCTTAGACCATCATCAAGAAGATTCAAAGAAGCAGCATTCAGTTATACCAAGTCTTTGTGCAGAGAAAGGAAGGGTTGCATAGCCATCAACCCAATGCAGTGTTGAATTCAATGAATATTCAGGAGTCCCTGTGGCTATGATAGAGCAACTGGAAGAAGATGAAGAGATTTTTAAGAGGTTGAAAATCCCTTGGATGCCAGAAGAAATGCATAAAGTATTAGAAGGGAAGTGCATTGATTCTGAGAGTGAGAATTTGCAGAGGAGTATTAAACAGTACAAATATTAGATTGAGTACCTGCATGAAACAAATGAGGGATTAGTGATTGCTAACAAATATTGAGAGAATATTTAGAGAAGGTAAATAGCCACTATCAAGAATTAATTGCAGTTTCTAAGGAGGATTTAAAAAGGAAAATATAGACACAAAGTATGTATGCAGAGCTGAAGAAAACCATTCAAGACCTAACACAGAAAAATCAGGAGCTTTCAAAAAGATTTGAAGAGCTGGAAGCTGATCATCAGAAAGAAAGAAGGAAGACTCAAGCTTTAGAAGGGATAGCTCTTTTGGAAGAGGTTTCTAATGACTTGTAAAGTGCTTTAAGAATAGTGGTTATTAGTTAGTTTTTGAAAAAGTTAGTTTATTTTGTATGACTATATTCTTATTGAATAATTCGGTAGTATGACCTAAAAGTAGTTTTTTCAGGTATGTAACTATCTTTGAGAAACCAAGATAAAAGTAAGGCTAGAAAAATACTGGGGGTTCGAATTTTTGTATAAGGGGAGGCTATCAAGCTACTGTTTTATGGAGCTAAGTGTAAAAAAATCTTATGTATTTTGAATGACTGATTATGAAATATATGCAAACTATAAGCCTTGTTTAGCCTATTTGCTAGTTTCATTTCTGATTGGTTTAATCACTCAGTTTATATATTCATTTCTTGTTTGAGGTTATTATTCATGAAATGCTTGTTAACTGTGGATGAAATTCAGTGTTGTGATTATTGTTTTTGGTTTATATTTTATATATTATGCATCTCAGTCCTTCTTTGTGCATGATTTAGTGTTTTCCTTAGCCTTGTGAAGTTTTTACCCTCTTGTTTACAAACTGCACAACCAAAACCCTAAAAAAACCTATTTTACTTAATTTTGTTTTATGAGATTGTGTTGGATTGCTCTTTTGTAGTTTGAGAACAATTTCTAGCACTAACATCTTTGGTGCATTTGCTGAGGAATGAAGCTGAAAGCTTACTTTCCTTGAGTTACTCATCATTTAACTGGTTTTGAGAGGTGGACTTAAACCAACAAATTTCAGAAGACTACATTTCACCAAATATTTCAAAGTGGCTACTAAAGGAGTTGGAATAAGAAGTAGACCTAGTTCACCTTTACAATTGGGTGTCTTAGACCCAGAGCAAATTCTGAAAATAGCTAGGAAAACCAAAAGGTATCAGTCATCTCCAGCCTTAAGTAACCCTGATCAACTAGACTTATCATCACCCTTTTCTATTTTAAAGGAGGAGGAACAAGATTCATCCTGGTTTAAACCTACAATCCCTGTTAGTAATTTTCAGATTTTTACTGATCCTCAATCTTTCAAGAAAGCAAAGACCTTATCTCCAAGAAAAATCCCTTTATTCCACCTCAAAGTTGGTAAGACTCCTTTTCAGCCAAGTCCTAGTCAAGTTTTTCCTTCATCTAAACTAGTCAACTTAAAGATGGCAGCCCAAAATCAACCATTAGACATGATGGATCGAATGGTGGCAGCTAAGTATGCACCTCTAGTTTTACCTCAACCCTTAAATGCTCTCCCTGGTGGAGATTACCAAAAATACTTACCTAGGTTTAATGGACAAGGTGAGACCACAGGTGAGGAACATTGGGATGCATTTCTCAGCTATGCAGATAATCAGAATATCGAGGCAAAAGATGTATGGATGAAGATGTTCATACAGAGTCCAGATGGAGAGGTCAGAAGATGGTTCAGAGAGTTATGAGCAAACTCTATTAATATAATAGAAGATATTCAAGATCTTTTCATGAGACAATGGGGTGATACTAAGGATCACACATATTATATTACGGATTTTGGAGCTCTAAGAAGGAAAAAAGATGAAACTATAGCTGATTTCTCTAAGAGGTTCAATAAAATGTATGGCAGAATCCCTGCGGAGATTAAACCTTCTGAAACTTCTACAAAACTCACTTATGCTAATGCTTTTGATCATGAGTTTTCCCTACTCTTGAGAGAAAGAAGACCTGTTACTTTACTTAACATGTAAGAGTCGGCATTAGAAGTGGAGTCTAATATTCTTGCTTCTAATAGACTAAAGGGAAACTTAGCTCAACAATTTTATGACAGAAACGGTAAGAAAGAGGCAGCTCCAATGGTTTCAACATCCCACTCTACAGAAGGTAAAATTGATGAGATGGAAAAACCAGTGAAAATCCTAACAGCAAAACTAAACAAATTAGAAGTAGAGAAAAATTCAAATAAACCTGTTCAAGAGGGAGACAGAAACCCTAATAATCCAAATCAATATAGAAGCCAGTTTGCACCTTGTTTCATTCCCAGAGAGAGAAGAAATAACGATATACAACGAGAAAGGAGAGAAGTTGAGGATCAAAAGGTGCCACCCCCACTTCAGAATAATGTTAGTAATGAAGGAGAAATAGAAGAAGAAGAGTTTTTTGAGGATCCAGATCAAGATATGAATTATTTTGGAGAACATTTGACTTAAGGTTTTGTGACTGAGGAGGATTTTTTTAAACTCAGAATATTATGATGTAGAGGTTTTTGAAATAGAAAATGATTTAAATCTTGAAGTAACTGCTGATATATATCAAAACGATCCAAAGAAAACCCTAAATTTAAGATCAGGGCCAAAACAGGTGGTTCAAAATCCTAAAAAGAAGGTAATTTTTCCTCCTAAACAGGATTCTAATCCAGTATTAGAAAAGAAACAGAATCAAGATAAACAAAAGAAGGTTATTGAAGTTGAGGAAGTGAATAAAAGTATGCATAATTTTAATCTTGAAAATGAATTGTGCAAAATAAAAATTCCCATGCCTTTCACTGAGTTGATAAAGAATACTTCTTACAAAAATTCAGTCTTGAAAATGATTGGTTCAACAAACAGACAAGTACCCTCTGACACAGTAAATTTACAAGAGGAAAACCCTACAAATTTTATTGGATCAGCTTTGGCAAAAAAAATTGAAAATGATGCAAGTGCATCTCCTCCTTTTTACATCACATTAACTATTCATGAGTAGATGATACATAATTTCCTTTTGGATTCAATAGCATCTCATAATCTAATGCCAAAAGAAGTCATGGAGGATTTAGGGTTAAGCATAACAAAACCTTATCATGAATTGTATGCTTTCGATTCTGGAGCTGTAAAATGTTTAGGAGTGATGAAGGATATGGTAGTTAGTTTAGCTCAGCTACCAATGAAAAGTGTGATTATGGATGTAGTAGTGGCGGATATCACACCTAAGTTTGGAATTCTCCTCTCTAGATCTTGGGCCAAGAAGGTAGGTGGAACTCTACAGATGGACTTAACATATGCAATCATTCCTGTCTTTGGAGGTGAAAATAGAAGGTTGTATAGAGAGTTACAATTTGCTTATATTGTGACTGATGACAAGAATCCTACAAATCATACATTGTATGCTGTTGAAAAGGATTTGGGTACTTGTATGTTGCACCTTAGTGATGATAATGATGCTGCTAGTTTATTACAGGTTGAAAAATAAAAATCAGTCAAATGCACTAGGGAACAGGAGGATGAACTTTGTCAAATGTATTTTGATGGATCATCTTCTAAAGAAGGTGCTGGAGCAAGAGTTGTTCTGATATCTCCTGGTGGTGAAGCGGTAAGATTAATGTATAAGTTGGAATTTATTACCACTAATAATACAGTAGAGTATGAGGCTCTATTGTTAGGTTTGAGAGCTACAAAATATTTAGGTATTCAGCAAATCTCTGTGTATGGTGACTTCGAGTTGGTTGTTTTGTAAGTAAGGAATAACTATCAAGTAAAGCAATATTTGTTGAAAGTGTACAGGAATGAAGTATGGGATATGATAGACAATTTTTTTATGGATTTTAATATCACTTATATTCCTAGGGATCATAACAAAACTGTTGATTCTCTTGCCCTAGCAGCCACACATTTCAGGATTCCTAAAACAACACAGCTGAAGTATCCTATTGAATTTAGGTACATACCTTCTGTTCCTGATAATATAAAGCAATGGACAGCTTTTGAAGATTATTTCGAGATAAAAAAAAATTAAGAGCTCACAGGTGAGTTTTCTAATTCCTTAATTGACCAAGAACAAGATGATGAAATTGAACATTTAGAGGGTGTTGCAGAAAATGAGATTGCAGGTCACAAGATTATTGAGCTGAAAATTAATTTTATTCCTAAGGGTCTGGTGCCTTTGGAGAGGATTTTTTCGAAGGATGACACCCATTTGAAACCAGTTATGCAGTCTTTAGAAGAAAATGTAATGGATTGTAATATTGGCACCAAGGAGCATCCCAGAATAGTGAAAGTCTCGAAGGAACTCACAACAAAGCAAAGAAACAAGTACATCAAGTTGTTAAAAGAGTATGTTGATGGTTTTTCTTGGTCATACAAGGATTTGGAGACATATGATACTAGTATTATACAGCATAAAGTGCCTTTGAAACCAAATGTTAAACCTTTCAAATAGAAATTAAGGAGAATCAATCTTGCCTTGTTTCCCATTATAGAAAAGGAGGTAAAATAATTGTTAGATGCTAAGATTATTGTTCCCCTTCGATATTCTTCATGGGTAGCAAATCTAGTACCTGTCAAAAAAAAGAATGGTGAAATCAGATTGTGTGTTGATTTTGGAAATTTGAATAGGTCTTCACTGAAGGATAATTACCCTTTGCCAAAGATTGAACAAATATTGTAGAAGGTGGTTGGTGCACAAAGAATTTCAATGGTAGATGGTTTTTCAGGGTATAACCAAATTGCAATGCACTCTGATGATAGAGAAAAGACAGCTTTTACTACTCCTTTGGGTACTTTCATGTATGACAAAACGCCTTTTGTATTAATGAATGATGGAGCTACCTTTCAAAGAGCTATGGACATAGCCTTTGTGGGAGAGAGGGATAAGTTTGTAGTGATCTATTTAGATGGTATTGCAATCTTCTCACAATCTGATGATGAGCACTTAAAACACTTAAAACAAACTTTCCTGAAATGCAGAAAATATGGTTTGTCTCTCAATTCCAAAAAGTCACATTTTGTTGTACAAGAAGGTAAGTTGTTGGGTCATTTAGTTTCAGCTAATGGCATAAGGATAGATCCAGAAAGGGTAAAATCTATTCTGAAAATTAGTTTACCAAGGACCAAGAAGGATGTGCAATCTTTTATTGGAAAAATAATTTTTTCGCATTGGTTCATACCAAATTTTGCTGAAACCATTAAACAGATTACAGCCATGTTGAAGAAGGATCAGGAAGTTAAGTGGACTATAGAAGCTAAAAATTCATTTGAAAAGATTAAGATAGCTCTTACGAAAGCACCAGTACTAGTAAGTTCTGATTTTACAAAGGATTTTTTTACTTTTTCTTTTGCATCAGAGGATACTTTAGCTGTTGTTTTATTACAGAAGAATAAGGATGGACTTGAACATCCAATTGTATTTTTTAGCAAGGCCCTCGGATACTCAGAGCTGAAGTACATCACATTAGAGAAGCAAGCTTACTCATTGGTAAAGGCATTAAATTTTTTTCAGAATTTATGTTCTACATTCCAAAGTTGTTGCTTATGTTCCTAATGCTGCCATTAAGGATGTTTTGACTCAACCTGATAGTGAGGGGAAAAGGGGGAAATGGATTGCAAAAAGAATGGAATATGATGTGGACATTAAGCCTACAAAGCTAGTAAAGGGACAAGGTTTGGATAAATTGTTAGTTGATTCAAATTGTCAAGCTTTAGATATACATCTCATGGCCGAGAATCCAGCACAAGAAGAATTGCAAGTAGAGCAGGAGAAGGAAAGAATTATGGACCACTATGCAGAATCCACATGGTATGCAGATATTGTACACTTTCTCTTGTATTTACAAACATCTAGACAAGAAAGCTGTTGGCTGTGATGGGCAGACCCGAGTTTACTATAATCAACCAACAACACCCCTAGCTCACTGGCCCTTTCGGTGACAGACCGCAAAGCGGCCTGAAGTCTCACCTGAAGTGATTCTAATGGGTTGGCCAAGGACTCAAGAGTCTTGGACCAGGTTCTGTGGCGATCCTACTTGTGGCTCGCAGTTCCCCTAGCTGTGAGGTCTCTTTCTCTACGTAATCACGCGATCTTCTGCTCCCATCACGCGATCTCCTCGTCTCACAGCTCTTCTAGCCACGGGATATTCCTTTATACCGTCGTGCGGTCCTTTTCTACGTCGCGCACTTTCCCTGACTTGCGATATCTCCAACCTTACCGCGTCGCCGTGCAGCGTGCGAAACGCAGCTCCCGCCCAACGCTAAGTCCTTAACCTGTGGTATCGCGCACCGCAACTCCTCTGCCGATGCGGTATCACCTCTCTGTGATATCCTACCTCTGCGGCTTAGTGCACTTAGCGTTTCTCATGTCGATGTGCAATACTTAACATACAAGGCTGTTCAATCCTACGACTAGTGACTGTTTCACGCAAAGAATAAATGAACCACATACAACATGCCAAAGACTTCGACTTATATTTATCCTTCTATGTTACTGTGAACTGATTAACACCTTCATTCATTAAAATGTAGACAAAGTCCATGGAATGACTGAGAAATGCATAAGTAAACATAACACATAAACCAATCACATAACACTTGATTTTAACGTGGTTCACCTCTAGGATGGAAGTTACGTCCACAGAACTGTGTTTTTATTATAGCTCAGGGGAAGGTAAAACACAGTTCTGCTGCACCGTATATGCAGCTCGAGATCTTCTCTCTTATATCTCTTTTCCTCTCTATATTGCTCTCCTACAATATACTCTTCCCTCTCTGTCGATCCCTGCGGTTCATTACATGCATACTCTATAAGCCAGCTACTGGTTACAGTAAGATTGCTACCGCTAATAACAGAACCAGATCTCAAATCTATTACAATACGAGATAACTGTGAGCTAATAGACTCAATGGCTAACTATATGTTATCTGACTAGCTGGATGGCCTAAAATGCCCAAAATGCCAACCTTTTACAATACAAAATATATCCCTTTATAGGCATCCCGAAGGTCTTGCCATTACAACACTGTGGGCCTGTCCCAACAGTAACCCAAACCCTAACTAGTGACAGTCGGCCATATCTGTACTTGAGGTAGCCGCTTTCCATCACACCACAGATCTCTGCAGTCTTCCATGCTTCCCGACGCTAATCATGGGTACTGTGCACCGCTTCGCTTTTCTGTCCTTCGCCTTCAATGCTTCAGCCTCATTGCTCCTTCTCCTTTATGAGGGTCGCTGAGCCCTCCTATCTTTCGCCGCTGCCTTCAATGCAGTGGGTGAGCTCTCTCTTCTCGGCCGCTCAGGTACCATTGCCTTTCTTGACTTTTCTATCTTGAAAGTCATGGTTTCCGGCTCTGCTCTGCAGCTGGAAACATGCTACGGCGTCGTAGCTCTATCTTATCTTCTTTCCGCCAAAACTTATCTCTCCGCTAAACTAGCAGCTTCTTATGTAGCTGTGGGACCCTGCTCCAACAGTCCCCTAACACTTACTTGTGGCTTGTCCTCGAGCCACTTCCAGCGGGCTTCTCCTGCTGTAGCTTTGCCTTGGATTCCTGAGAAGTCCTCTACAACCTGTCTCGAAGTCCTGCAACTTCCTTCTGCGTCACTTCAACACGCTCTTTGTAGTTTCTGTAACTTGGTTTGCTGGGCTCTCTTATGCTTCCTGCCCGTAGTCATGGTCTCGCTCTTGTCGCTCCTGAAACCTTTTGAGAACCTTCTAGTGTTTGAAAGGTCTTCCACAGATATCCTTTCTTCTTTATCTGGGTTAGAACTTTTATCACAAGGAAAATCTGTATCTTCCAGCCTTCTCAAACATTTCCTTTAGTCTGGAGCCTTGTATATGAAAGAGATACAAACCATGAATTTCGTTCCGAGAACAAGCCTTTGTCTGCATTCTGGAATTCTACCGTCTGCTGGGTTTCCTGTCCTCTTCCACTTTTCTTCTCTTTGAGGTGCTCCAGGTACACATGCTGCCTCTAATCGTTAGATTTTCATTTCGTTGCCTCCGCAATCTCTTGTGCTTCTCTTAGCTGATCGGATAGGTCGGCGACCTTCTCCTGTTGCTTTCTTTTTCTCATTTTTACTTTCCGCCTGGCGGGAGGTTTCTTCTCATCATTCTTCCGCTCTGCTTTCTTATCTTCAGTGGTCGGCTCAGCGTTCTTCTTCTCGTTAGCAGAGACTTTGGTGACAACTTCTACTTCTGGCGCTTGATTCTTCATCCTTAGCGGCTGTCTGACTTGTGTTGTACTTAATTTCACAACCCTGGGCGGTGTCATCATAGCGGACCTACGGCCACCAGGGTCGAAGCATCTCGGCATGTCTTCTAGAGGTTTGTCCTCAAACAGAACCATCTTAGTACAAAAAAGTGGACGTGCAATGGCTGCAACTTCTGAAAATCACAGCACTCTGTAACAAACTTAGCTCTTCACAGGGAATTCTTAACAACTTACTCTATAGCTCTCGATTT
>LPNX010083299.1:83757-113118 GCA_001517045.1 Pseudotsuga menziesii
ACCACCATCTTGCAGGTGTGGCTCGTACTGCAAGTTCCATAGCTGCGATCCTCTGCTCGTAAGGAATCTGTTGCTCAAACTGCTCAAGGAAGTCTTGGATATCTGTCAGACCATGATATGATGAAATCTCAGTGATCTCTGCGCCAATCCATCGCAGTGACTTACTCACAAACCCACATCTACGCGCTGAGACTTCGTAAAGTCTGTTCTGCCAGTTCTCTAGACCAACATCGGAATCCGATGCGCATGAGTTGTCGCATCGCCAACTAATGTTCCCTTCTGCGGTTGGATTGATGTAGTCGTTCTGGTTTGCAGTCATCTGGTAGAGACTATCCATGTTATGTGCCTCCTCCTCTGCTCGGATAGGTTCAATATATCTAGGACCTTGGTGAGGATCCAACAGCGCGATGACCCGGATCTGCGCATCCTCAAAGGTCATTTGTCTTCTCTTTAGGTCAATGACAGCCTTGCTACTGATCGCCTAATCAATACTTAATAATGATGTATACGATCGACTGTCGCCAATGATTTCTATAACCTCAAAGTCCGCAAAACTGCGAACTCCGTCAATGTCAACTGGTACCTGCGGCAGTCGACCCCATGGTGATACTCGCTGCTGGTTAGCTAATCTCGGGTGGATAGGGGATCTGACTAACTGAGGGCTACCCATCTGTTCCCATGTCTTCTTAGTCAGAACATTCACCTCTAATCCTAGATCTAAGACGACCTCATCCATTTCAAACTCTCCAATCTATGCTGTGAGCTTCATCTCTCTTTCGGTCCTTGTATGTCCTGTAATATTTTGACCAGCGCGGTGTGCACTGCCCGAGAGAGAAGGTTGCTGACACTAATCTATGATGCATTGTAGCTCGCCGATAGCTTTTTCATTTCTCACGAGTTTCAAGCAACTGCGCAGCAAGGATTGTACACTTCCTGTCAATTCATCCTCGTCGCATCTTCCCGATGTGGTAGCCTGCGGCATCTTTTCAGGGCTATCGCCACAAGGTGCTTGCTGCGGTACGCCCCTAGACGGTGGTACCTGCGATCCTGATTGCGTAGGTTCATCAAAGGAAGCCTTGGCTTTGTGAAATGTCTCTTTATTCTTCTGCAGGTTGAGTGGTATTGCTTTACTAGGAGCTCTGCGCACCCACTCCTGCCCTATGTTCTTTTCGGTCTCCTGCGATGTCCTACTAGTAGAAACACCGCTACGAGTCATAATATTGACTCTTGGTTCTGGCTCTACCTGCTTAGCAGCAATAATCTAGATGTTCTGGTGTACTGCTGGCTTAGGGTCTTTGATCTTAGCTATCAAGGTAGGACACTCCTCTATGGTATGATCATAAGATTTGCAGTAGTTACAAGTGGTAGTGGGGCTCTGACAGCCCCTAGCATAGTGTCCTACAATTCCGTAGTTATAACAAGTGATTGGTCCGTGACCACGGCCAAAACCTTCTCCTCTACCGAAGCCTTTTCCTCATGCAAAGCCTCCTCCATGGCCTCGTCCTCTGAATCCTCCTCCACAGCCACCGTAAGCCAGATCAGGATGTGGTCCTACTGCTGGACCCTGTGTTTCTGACTAGACTCTGTATACATCATGTTTTCTATCTAACATGAGATCATAGGCTCGGAAATCCTGTTCATCATGTCCGACAGACTTGCAGAAGACACAGTATAGGTTCTTGGGTGTCTATACATACTTCTGAAGCAAAGGGCATTGCTGAGGCTAATGTCCTTATGTCTTGCATATTTCACACCATGGCCCTTGCATTCGTGGTAAGGGGTTAGGAGCCCCTGACGCTAAATATTCTGCAAAGACTAGACAGTTGTCTTTGGTATGACCCTGTGCTTTACATCGTAAGCACCATATGTATTGCATAACCTCTTTCCCTTTCTTAAGTTCATGTATCTGTAACATGAGGTTGGCCAACTGGTTTTGTAGAGTTGTCATGCCTGCGCTGGTTTCAGCTAAAGGTGAAGCTTCTAGCTTCATCGCCATCTCCAACGCGTCATCCTGCGTCTGGAGTTTCTGCTGCATTAGTGGCAATCTGATGTGAGGGAGCAGCGCTGCAATAAACCATTCCTTATGCTGCTCTAGCACAAACTCAAATCTTACTTGGTCTATAAGGGCTTTGAATTTCTGGTCAAAGTCCCATACTGACTCTGACGGTAGCTGCTTAATATCCTTGAGCTCTGTTATGCACTGAGACTCAAACTTAGGTTTCTTGAACTCTTTAATCATGGCGTTCTTGACCTGGGCAAGTGTCTTGGGTACTGTGGTATACTTTATGTACCATGTTAAAGCTCGTTCTTTGAGTGTGGTGACCAACTGTACAAGTTTAAGGTTATCGTCATTGATTGTTTTAATGGTCCACATGGCTTCGCATAGAAACCAATGTTGTTTCAGGTCATCTGCTCTTGTACCCTTAAAGGTAGGTAGCTTCATATCATCTCCCATTCTATTTCTCTGCGGTGGGTTCTGATTGACTGGATTACTACCACTCGGCGGTGTAGGTGAAGGTGATGTAGCGGTAGTAGGTACTGTCTGTGAGCTACTGGATGGACTACCTACGGGATTACTCTGAGTCCCGGTCTGTTTCTGTGGGGTATAGGGATGGTAAGGGATACCCCCCTCTGGTTCTTCTATGGTACTAGGACTCGGTTGCCTAATATTGTCTGAACTGTCTCCAAATACAGGAGAGCCGAAAGCTACTTTATATTTCTTGCCACTACGTGTTCATCCAATGTCATCAAAATCACTTTCAAACTCTTGTGACATTACTATCTTTACTTACTCGTCTAAAATCATGTCCATTACTCCTTTTTCATGTAGCAGCATCTTAATGGACAAGTTTAGAGATTTTAGGTACTTACCACGATATCCTTTGAAGAAGTACCGCTCAGCCTCGCTGAAGCTTTTTCTCTGGTCAACTGCAAATTCTGTAACAAAGCCTTCTAGCACACTCGCAAGCCAGAAGTCCACTGCTCTCGTGATGGGATTGTCGAGGCTCTGCACGGTCTGAATTAGCTCTGGTGCCCAGACAATGTTTATTTTCTTCTTGAATATGTCCCTATCTGTCAACTTTGATAACAAGTCGTAAAGCTTGTTTCCATAGGTTGCAAAAAATATCGCGTGTATATATGAAGAGATATGCTTTTGTAACCAGTCCTCTGTGCTCAATTTAGGGCTTTGATTTTATTTCTTGGAAAACTCCCTTAAGTTTGACTCCAGCCACTGGTGAAACTCTTCTCTAGTGGGATGCCAACAGAACATTAGCGCTCAGTTGTTCAAAACTGGCAACGGAACCATTTGTTGGCTGTGATGGGCAGACCCGGGTTTACTATAATCAACCAACAACACCCCTAGCTCACTGGCCCTTTCGGCGACAGACCGCAAAGCGGCCTGAAGTCTCACCCGAAATGATTCTAATGGTTTGGCCAAGGACTCAAGTGTCTTGGACCAGGTTCTGTGGCGATCCTACTTGCGGCTCGCAGTTCCCCTAGATGCGAGGTCTCTTTCTCTGCGCGTCGCGCGATCTCCTCGTCTCGCAGCTCTTCTAGCCACAGGATATTCCTTTATACCGTCGTGTGGTCCTTTTCTACATCGCGCACTTTCCCTGACTTGTGATATCTCCAACCTTACTGCGTCTCTGTGCAGCGTGCGACACGCAGCTCCCGCCCAACGCTAAGTCCTTAACCTGTGGTATCACGCACCGCAGCTCCTCTGCCGATGCGGTATCACCTCTTTGTGATATCCTACCTCCGCGGCTTAGCGCACTTAGCATTGCTCGTGTCGATGTGCAAGACTTAACATACAAGGCTGTTCAATCCTACGACTAGTGACTGTTTCACACAAAGCATAAATGAACCACATACAACATGGCAAAGACTTCGACTTATATTTATCCTTCTATGTTACTGTGAACTGATTAACACCTTCATTCATTAAACTGTAGACAAAGTCCATGGAATGACTGAGGAATGCATAAGTAAACATAACACATAAACCAATCACTTAACACTTGATTTTAACGTGGTTCACCTCCAGGATGGAAGTTACGTCCACAGAACTGTGTTTTTATTATAGCTCAGGGGAAGGTAAAACACAATTCTGCTGCACCGCATATGCAGCTCGAGATCTTCTCTCTTAGATCTCTTTTCCTCTCTGTATTGCTCTCCTACAATATACTCTTCCCTCTCTGTCGATCCCTGCAGATCGTTACATGCATACTCTATAAGCCAGCTACTGGTTACAGTAAGATTGCTACCGCTAATAACAGAACCAGAGCTCAACTCTATTACAATACGAGATAACTGTGAGCTAACAGACTCAATGGATAACTATATGTTATCCGACTAGATGGATGGCCTAAAATTCCCAAAATGCCAACCTTTTACAATACAAAATATATACCTTTATAGGCAGCCCGAAGGTCTTGCCATTACAACACTGTGGGCCTGTCCCAACAGTAACCCAAACCCTAACTAGTGACAGTCGGCCATATCTGTACTTGAGATAGTCGCTTTCTGTCACACCACATCTCTCTGCAGTCTTCCATGCTTCCCGACGCTAATCATGGGTACTGTGCACCGCTTCGCTTTTCTGTCCTTCGCCTTCAATGCTTCAGCCTCATTGCTCCTTCTCCTTTATGAGGGTCGTTGAGCCCTCCTGTATTTTGCCGCTGCCTTCAATGCAGTGGGTGAGCTCTCTCTTCTCGGCCGCTCAAGTACCGTTGCCTTTCTTGACTTTTCTATCTTAAAAGTCATGGTTTCCAGCTCTGCTCTGTAGCTGGAAACATGCTACGGCGTCCTAGCTCTGTCTTATCTTCTTTCCGCCAAAACTTATCTCTCCGCTAAACTAGCAGCTTCTTCTGTAGCTTCGGGACCCTGCTCCAACAAAAGCTGCTAGGTCATTGAAGCTGAAAACTACTAAATATTGTTTGATAGAACAACAGCTATTTTGGAAATATCTAGGGGATATTTTGCTTAGATGTTTGGATAAGCCAGAAATTGAAGAAGTAATCTTTGAATCACATGAAGGTGTTGGTGGGGGACATAAGTATTGGAAGGCAACAACTTATAAATTTTTGAGAGCCGGATACTATTGGCCTTCTTTATTCTCCGATGTCTATCAGCAGGTAAGAGCATGTATCCCTTGTCAAAAGTTTGATGGCAAGCAAAAGTTGGTGTATTTACTGTTAAAGTCTATTGCAGTAAATGCCTCTTTTCAGCAGTGGGGTTTGGAATTCATAGTGGAGATAAATCATTCTTCTTCAGGGAAGCATAAATGGATTTTGACAGCTACAGATTTCTTCGGTAAATTGGTAGAAGCTATCCCCACAAGAAATGAAACAGACAGGGTAATCATAGATTTTATTCAGGAGAATATTCTTAGCAGATTTGGATGTCCCAAGAAGTTATTGACTGATAATGCTCAATATTTTAAGTCCAAAGCTATGGTGGCATTTTGTGAAAAGAATGGGATTGTTTTGAAACACTCAACACCTTATTATCCTCAGGGAAATGGGTTTGCTGAGTCAACTAATAAGAGTATTATTCAGAGTATCAAGAAGTTATTGAAGCAGAATAAACGATCATGGGACTCAATGTTAAAATATGCATTATGGGTAGACAAAATAACAATTAAAAAGGCAATTGGGACTTCTCCTTTTCAATTGGTATATGGTACTGATATAGTGTTTCCTATTCAACTTGGTATTCCAGTGATGAAATTTATTCAAGATAGTCAAGAGGAACCCAGTGATATTCAAAGAAGAATTTATGCACTGATAGAATTATAGCAGAAATGTGAAACAATAGAGGAAAAAGCTCAGTTGTACAGGACAAAGATCAAATAAAGGTTTGATAGAAATATCAAGGAGAACACCTTTTCAAATGGAGATATGGTTTTGATATGGGATGCTAGAAAGGAGCAGAAAGGAAAGCATGGAAAGTTTGATCATCTATGGTTTGGTCCTTTCATAGTATCAAAGATTCTGGAGAATAATACTTTTGTGTTACAGACTTTGGATGGTGAGGAATTGTCTAATTCAGTTAATGGACATTTTCTCAAACATTTTTACAGCTTTTGAGGTAGTTATTGGACTTTCATTGTATATACCGGTGTGAATAATAGAATAAGTACTCCATGACCCAATGGAATTTTTGAATAGTAGTAGGCAGTTGCAGTTATAGCACAGAAGGCACTGATCTACAGGTTCTTGAAGCCTCGTAGGGACCACTTCATCTCACAGCAGGAGCTAGATGTTATAGCCTATTTTTGCTTCTCATTTTAAAGCATTTGCTTGTTTTTTGAAACATGGTTTTGTTCATTTTTAGGTTTCGATTTTAGGTTACTTTAAATCTTTTCTTTGAATTTTATGTTTGTATTTAGGTGACTTTGTAGGTTTTTTCAATTTTTGGCTTTACTTAGAAAAATTTATAGTTTTCAGGGGCTTGTAGGATGTTTATATGAATTAAAGGTCCTAAAAAAATATCATAAAGTTTTATTTTAAGCCATTTAACCAAAGTTAACCCTTTGCTATGAGTTATATTTTGAAAATTATTGAAACGGGTATTCTTGTAGTGCAAGACCAAAAACGTTACACACGCACGCTACAAGAAAATCACGCTATCTGAAAATCATGATTTTTGGCTCAAAGTTTTTGAAATTCATGCATAGGAGAGGTCATTCACACTTGTTAATGAGTTTGATACGTGTTTTCGGCCAGAGTGATCATTGTGACAAGTGTTAATAGTTCAGGCAAGGAATCATTAGGGTAAGTTGCGGTGGTCTGGAAGTTATGATACAGAGTAGTGGAACATTGATAATTATTCACGATGAGGAAAATTTGCCTTGAATTACCCATCTCCTGAAGCGCATGAAGAGAATACGAGGTCGTGGCAGAGTTTTGGCAGTTTGTAATCAAGGTTTGAAGAAGGCCAGTAATTTAGGGCTTTGAATGGTGACTATGTGACACTGTCGTAGCAGTCAAAGAAGGATTTGAGAATGAAATTGGACATCTAGCAGAAAAGAAAACATATTTCTAGCAGCTGAATCCACTATTCTGGTAGGTATGAGGCGAATTGCTAGCATATTCCATGTATTCAGGTTTACATTGACAGAAGATTAATTATGGAGTTAAACTAAAAATGCTAGTATATAAACCCAATTATTGCTCAATGTCGATTTTTCTCTCTCAATAGAGTTAACATTCCTATCAGTTTGAGTGATAAAATCCAGTTCAGGGGTTTAGTTTCTCAACATATCATTGTCTATTAAAATTGCTAAGATTTGAATAGAGTTAAAGTCCTTGACTAAAGGGAGCAATTTTAAAGTTCAGTTATCTAAAATGAAGAGGAGTGGGAAAACAAACAGAGCTGAACTCTCAGATATGTCTTGGGTTCAAGCTTTCCTAGACTGTGCAAGATTGTTTTTAGAAGTAGGATGGTTAAGATTTTTTGAGAATATTGATGGGTATCACACAGAGGTCTCATATAAGTTTGCTCAGTGTTTGTATAAAGATATTGTTACTTTTGACACCTTAAATATTGAGTTGACCAGAGAACTAATAGAAAAGGCCACAGGGATCCCAGATGAAGGCAAATATTGGTTCAAAAAAATAACTTTTACCTTTGATGCACAAAATTACCTTCTTCCAAATGTGGTTACAAACTGGGGTAAAGGAGTACATATCTAGAAATTCAAACCAGAATGGAGAGAGACAATAAAAATTCTGCAAAGTTATATGACTTGTGAAGGAATATTTGCATTTTTTTTTAAGTATCATTTCATATTTTTACAGCATCTTAACCATGAAGCAAAAATGAATCTTCCTTTCTTTTTCCTTAAAATTCTACAAAAGATATCTACAAGGGTAAAGGAGCATCAAGACTATACTAAGCAGTCTATATTTCATCATGGTCTAATAAAGCTAATCATAAGTACTGTGCTTCAAAAGAAGGAAAAACCATGGTATTATTTTTTATTTTGGTCTGGATTTCAAACAGAGAAGGAAGACCAAGCTCAGAAAAGGCAGTTGAATAAAGGTCATAATTTGGTCAAGAAACTGAAAAAGAGAGTCACAGTTGAGATCGAAGAGGATAATGTACCATAAAAATCTATGACCCAAAGAGATGAAAATGTTGAAGATGAACAACAGACTAATATTGAGGGAAATGAAATATCAAAGGCAGGAATGAAGGATTTGGAGCTTGTGGAAGATAGTTTTCATGTAGAAGTAAACCAGGAAGTAAAGGAAAATGTGAAAGAACACGAAAAAGTTCCTATGACAGTACAATCAGAAGATGAGGAAAATTCATTGTTTGATGAAGGTAGGGTTGACACTGAACATGATATACATAAACAGTCTAAAGAATGGGTAATGTTACGAGGGATAAAAAGAAAGGTAGTGTAGTTAGCTTCTATCAAGCATCAAGGAAAATATTTGAGCATGTTAGGGGAAATTGGGGCAGGATGGAGGCCTAAAAATAGACCCAAGAATAAGCTCAGATTGAATATGAAAAAAATGTTAAACCCTAAACTAGCTGAAAAGAAAATTACAGTAATTGAAGACTCTTCATCTCAAGAAGAGTTAGAAGACAATGAAGATATGAATGTAAAGGATCTGAAGGGTAAGAAACAAATTATTTCAGAAGACAAGTTAGCTTTCACTGAAACCAAAATTTCAGAGATATTTAAGGAAGTTTGAAAGAAGGTAATCTTAGACCATCATCAAGATGATTCAAAGAAGCAACATTCAGTTATACCAAGTCTTTATGTAGAGAAAGGAAGGGTTGCAGAGCCATCAACCCAATGCAGTATTGAATTCAATGAATATTCATGAGTCGTTGTGGCTATGATAGAGCATCTGGAAGAAGCTGAAGATATTTTTAAGAAGTTGAAAATCCCTTGGATGCCAGAAGAAATGAATCCAATATCAGAAGGGAAGTGCATTGATTCTGAGAATGAGAATTTGTAGAGGATTAATAAACAGTACAAATATTAGATTGAGTGCCTACATGAAACAAATGATGGATTAGTGACCGCTAACAGAAGATTGAGAGAAGATTTAGAGGAGGTAAATAGCCACTATCAAGAATTAATTGCAGTTTCTAAGGAGGCTTTAAAAAGGAAAAGACAAACACAAAGTCTGTATGTAGAACTAAAGCAAACCATTCAAGACCCAACAGAGCCAAATTAGGAGGATTCAAAAAGAGTTGAAGATATGGAAGCTGATCATCAGAAAGCAAGAAGGAAGACTCAATATTTATAAGGGATAGCTCTTTTGGAAGAGGCTGCTAAGGACTTGTAAAGTGCTTTAAGAATAGTGGTTATTAGTTAGTTTTTGAAAAAGTTAGTTTATTTTGTATGACTATATTCTTATTGAATAATTCGGTAGTATGACCTAAAAGTAGTTTTTTTCAGTTATGTAACTGTCTTTGAGAAACCAAGATAAAAGTAAGGCTGGAAAAATACTGAGGGTTCAAATTTTTGTACAAGGGGAGGCTATCAAGCTACTGTTTTATGGAGCTAAGTGTCAAAAACTCTTATGTATTTTGAATGACTGATTATGAAATATATGCAAACTATAAGCCCTGTTTAGCCTATTTGTTGGTTTCATTTTTGATTGGTTTAATCACTCAGTTGATATATTCATTTCTTGTTTGAGGTTATTATTCATGAAATTCTTGTTAACTGTGGATGAAATTTAGTGCTGTGATTATTGTTTCTTGTTTATATTTTATATGTTATTCATATCAGACCTTCTTTGTGCATGATTTAGTGTTTTCCTTAGCCTTGTGAAGTTTTTACCCTCTTGTTTACAAACTGCACAACCAAAACCCTAAAAAAACCTATTTTACTTAATTTTGTTTTATGAGATTGTGTTGGCTTGTTCTTTTGTAGTCTGAGAACAATTTCTGGCACTAACACTTACTTTGCAGGGGTTTGAAAGGAAATATTTTGGTTGTAACTTGGAATGATATTAATAACATTTTCTACTGATTTTTTATTACTTTGGGTCTGGTTTTTTATTTTCTATCAAATATTTTATTCATATTTAGACTCTTAGTTGTCAATTTGTATTAAATTTGTTTATAATAAATATGGAGTACCACTTGCTTTTCTTTTAATTTTTTTTATTTAAAAAAAAAGATTAGAAATAAACACTTATTGTTTGTGGGATTATTGATCATTTTCAGTAAGGATATGTAATGTCCCCATTCAAATAAATGCATAGGAGGACAATTCCATCAATCCTACTAGTTCCCTAGGTTGGATGGATACATTTGGAATCTTAATAAGGGAGCTAATAAATCATGTTAAGACATTAGAATGGAATAACTATTTAATAATGGAGCTTATTAAATAAATACAAGAGAAAATTGAAGTAGCAATGGAGCATGGAGACACATGGAGACTATGGGACCCACACAAGCTAGAAATTACGTGTTGCATGGCATCCTCCTCTTGTAATTTTGAATCCATGGGAAGCCTAAATGTTCTTGGATGAGTTAGAAGGATAATACACTTTTCCATATGCATCATAGGTCAAATTTGGAAGGAAATATAACTTACATGGGAGAGGAAGAGTAATTTTGGAGCTAGTGAGACCCTTGGACTAGATTCCCTAGCTCTATGAAAACAATGATGAAGATGCTATGACACCTATTACACAAATCATATATTAAGGCTGAAATATGACATATCTGACATGTTAGGCTGAAATAGAGCATCCAAGAGGGTGCTCATGTGATTTGGGGAAGCTCAATAGGCTCCTACTTGAATTTGGGGAAGATGGAAGGCTAGGAAAGGGATGACACATGGAAAATCATGAACACACACCCTAATTCAAATTGGCTTGAGTTTTTGTATGAATTGGTAACCTTAGAAGGCTAAGGATTTTTATAAAATATATGAATAAACCAAGAGAAGAGAGTTTGATCATTTGAGAAATTTTCAATTGTGAATTGAGAGAGCTAGTGGATGACTAGTTTCTTGCCTTGGCCAATTTCGAGGGAGAAAGATTCCCATCCAAGTTGGTGTTTGGAGAGGCCACTCAGATATTTCATGGAGATTAAATGGATTTTTATTTTCAGGTTTAAGCTATAGGGAAGCTTGTGGTTCCTTCTATTGCAGCACTTCCTTTCAACCATTTCCAGTTTTTATGGCATATTCTTGCTCATGGAGGGATTGCGCTTTGGGTGAGCTATTGATCTATTTGGGGAAGATTATAATGCCCCATTATTTTATGTTCTGATGTTAATTCTCTGTATTTCAATTTAAGAATACTCTCAGGTCTAAATACTGAAATATTTCATGGAAAAATGTTACAATGAAGAACTAGTGCCATTTCCCCACTATCTTGGTGTGGACCAATGTAATGTTTATGGATTCAAATGGATAATTAAATTACTGATGGTTTGTGGATGAATGGAATGTTATTTATGTATTTAAATTTTATAATACTCTCAGGTCAAGATACCCAAAATATTTCATGTATAAATGTTAAACAATGAAGAAACAACACCATTTCTCCACTACCTTGTTGTGAACCAATATAATGTTTATAGATTCGAATGGATAATAAAATGCTGATGGTTTATGGATGAATGAAATATTATTGATGGATTATATGAGTTTAATTTTCAGTACGTAATCATTCGGAGTTTTTTTTTTTGAGTTTCATAGCATTTGGAGAAGTTTGCCTATCATTTTCCCCAAGGTTGAAACTAGTATTTTTGCAGCTGATTTAAGGGAGTTATAGCAAACATTAGAAGTGTAATGGTGATGCATTTGAGTTCATATTTATTTCCTTTACATGTACCCTTATTCCATTCATAAATTTGAGTTCACTTGAGTGCATTTGGGAAGCCATTTTCAGTATTCATTTTGGAGGAATTAGAACCCCAAATTACTAGTTAAAACTCCTACCTCGACCAGAATCTTAAACAAGTTTGCAAAATCCTCTAGAGGGTCATAAATATTCCTTGAACATAATATTAAAACCTTAATATCAGTCATATACCTTCTGTGAATAATTGGGAGCATGTGGACCAATTTGGAGACCTCAACATCAAAACTAGTCAAGGTCGAAATAGGGAAAAAAGTGAAAAAAATGGTCATTTAATAAAATTTCAAAAAGGGACATTACAAGTGGTATCATAGCATGTTCTTGGAAACTAATGGTATTAACAAGGATTCAAATAAATAACCACCCTTAGAACCTGAAGTTGAAGGTGTTTTTGTTGAAGAAGAAGTAGTAGAAGAAGAGGTACATTCTGCTGAAACTATGACTAACGAGGGGAAGGGATACACTGATCATGATAAGGTGGAATATATTAAATTCATGCAACTTATATTTCATGACATAAACAATAACATGAACTAGAATCTTATGAAAGGATTTGAATTGTTGGTTATCCAATTTGGAAGCAAATTAGGAGTAATAGGAGATAGCAGTAGTTCACAATTAGAAGAAAAGAAGACAATGGGTGAGCATATTTTCTCAAGAACAGGACCCCATAATAGACCCCGTGAATTTAAGAGAACACTAAGGCCTACAGCACCTAAATTTATTATACCCAATTAAGAGCCTAACATTCAGCTTGAACTTGCTACAATGGAAAAAGAATGGGATAAATTGGATGAAGATTGTAAGAAAAGTCTACCATTTGACTAGTACTTTCTTACTGCACACAAACTCAAAAAGAAGGAAGGTAATAGGTATCTGTACCAACCAAAGAATTAAATTGTGCCTCTGCTAAAGTTCCACTCCCTACTTTTGATGGTTCCTCTCAAATTTCTGCTAACACTTGGGTGCAAAAATTAGATTTGTATTTGTAGCTGAATCCAATGGTGGAAGAAGATGCCTTAAAAATGGTGATTTTGCACTTGGAAGGAGATGCCAATGAATGGTGGCTCCATGGCCTGAAATATTTGGGTGATGATCAGGTTAAAACATATGGAGAATTTATTGACAGGGTACTAGAGATATTTGAGCAAAAATATCATGAATTGTTTGTCAAAGAACTAGCCCAATTGAAGCAAGTCGGGACCCCTACCGATTATATGATGGAATTTGAAAAATTATCATTCAAGGTGGCTGATGTGTCTATGGGAAGGTTAGTATTGCTTTTCACTGAAGGTTTTTCTGAAACCTTAAAATTTTTGGTCAAATACCACAATCCCACTACATTAAAAGATGCAATGAACTTGACTAGAGATCTCCAAAATGTGCTTCCTAGAACAAGGTTTCCTCCCAAGCCTAACTCCAAATTTGAAACGAAACCTTGGAAAAAATATGCACTTGATAAGAATTCTTGGAAAAGAGACTCATATGAAAAGAATAATAAATAAGGACTAAACAGGGGTGAACTTCGAAGAAAACAATTGTGCTTCACGTGCTTTCAACCATGGACACCGGGGCATAAATGTACTAAGGGAAAGGCTCAATACATAGAAGTACTTTCTGATAATGATGGGTATGAAGGGGGTATGGAATAAGGAGGAAACATTTTAGGTCAAGAGGAGGCATATGAGATAGCAGTTGAAGAAGAAAGACAAGACAAAAATCATCCTTTACTGGACAAAGCAAGAATGGCATTACTTTCAGCAGTGCCTCGCTACCATACTATTCGATGCAAGGGAGTGGTACTAGGAGAAAGAGATTTAGTTTTGGTAGTTGGAGGAACCACACATAAATTCATTGATGCAGATATGGTGGAGAAAAGGAAGATACCAATTGAACCATTCGATGGCTTCGCAGTTATCATTCCCGATCACAACACAATGCAACGCAAAGCATGGGTTCCAAAGCTACAAGTCACCATTGGTAACTATACTTTTGTTGATAGTTTTTATGTGGTTGATGTTGCTGATACTAATATGGTTTGGGAGTGAAATGGTTGTATTCTATAGGGTATCATACATTAAATTATCAAATTCCTGAGATTAAATTTCAAGATTCGAAATGTGTGCTAAGGGTTGTAAGAGGGCAGTACAAATCAAGTAGTGATTTGCAATAGTATGAGATCTATATTGAGGCATGGGGACATAGAATGGGCTGTTGAATGTCATATCACATCTTCCAAGCCAAACATAAATGTTTTTGAACACCCAAAGGAGATGCCAAAACTATTCCATAAGTAGGAAAAAAAATTTAGAGGTCTTCCACATGGTAGACCACCTAATACGGGGGTTGAGCACCACATTGTTTTGGACGATGGTACTTCACCCATTCAAATACCGATTTATAGAAATAAAAAGAAATTCATAAATGATATTTAGAATTCCATCCAATAAATCTTAGAATTGGGGCTCATTAGACCAATCTCTAGTACAAAATATTTGCAAGAAGCACATGATTTCCCACTAGCTAGCCATCCAGGGATCTCTCCAAAACTTATAAGAAATTAAGGAAAAGATTATTTTGGAAGGGGATGAAGGAATATGTTCAGGAATATGTTAATGTATTTAAGGTATGTCAGGAAAACAAGTCATAACTTACATTCCCATCTTGTTTATTGCAACTATTTCCCATTCCAGAGCAAAAATGGGACAGTATCTCAATGGATTTCATCACCGGTTTGCCCAAATATTTGGGTAAGGATTGCATATATGTCGTAGTGGATAGATTGAAAAAAATTTATCATTTATTTGCTGTTACATAATCTTTTAGTTCTGCACAAGTGTATGATTTTTTATTCAAGGAAATACTTCCTCCTTTGGATGATGAAGGTCAGCTCACACTTGTTCCGAAAAAGATTTTGAATACAAGGGAAAGGAGATTGAGAAGCAGAACTATCAAAGAATAATTAGTAAAATGGAAGGATATACCAAGTGAAGATGCCAAATGGGAATAGGAGAATATTTTTCAGAATCCAAATATGAAATTTCTTGAGGACAAGCAATCTTGGGTGGGGAGGACTGTAATGTCCACATTCAAATAAATGCATAGCAGGACAATTCCATCAATCCTACTAGTTCCCTAGGTTGGATGGATACATTTGGAATTTTAATAAGGGATATAATAAATGATGTTAATACATTAGAATGAAATAAATATTTAATAATGGAGCTTATTAAATAAATATAAGAGAAAATTGAAGTGGCAATGGAGCATGGAGACACATGGATACTATGGGGCCCACACAAGCAAGAAATTGTGTGCCACATGGCATCCTCCGCTTGCAATTTTGAATCCATGGAAAGCCTAAATGTTCTTGGATTAGTTCAAAGGATAATACACTTTTCCATATGCATCATAGTTCAAATTTGGAAGGAAATGTAACTTACATGGGAGAGGAAGAGTCATTTTGGTGCTAGTGAGACACTTGGACTAGATTCCCTAGCTCTATGACAACAATGATGAAGATTATATGAAACCTATGACAAAAATCAGATATGAAGGATGAAATATGACATATATGACATGTCAGGTATAAATAGAGCATCCAAGAGGATTCTCATGTGATTTGGGGAATCTCAATGGGATCCTACTTGAATTTGGGAAAGATGGAAGGCTATGAAAGGGAGGACACATGGAAAATCATGAGAACACACCCTAATTCGAATTGGCTTGAGTTTGTGGATGGATTGGTAAACTTAGAAGTATAAGGCTGTTTATAAAATATAGGAATCAACCAAGAGAAGATATTTTGATCATTTGATAAATTTGCAATTGTGAATTGAGAGAGCTAGTGGATGACTAGTTTCTTACCTTAGCCAATTTCAAGGGTGAATGACTCCCATCCAAGTTGGTGTTTGGAGAGGCCAATCAAGTATTTTATGGATATTTAATGGAGTTGTATTTTTCAGTTTAAGATACATTAAATCTTGTGTTTCCTTCTATTGCAGCACTTCCTTTCAACCATTTCTAGTTTTAATGGCATATTCTTGCTCATGGAGGGATTGTGCTTTGGGTGAGCTATTGATATCTTTGGGGAAGATTATAATGCCCCGTTATTTTATGTTCTGATGTAAATGCTTTGTATTTCAATTTTAGAAGACTCTCAGGTTTAAATATTTAAATATTTCATGTAAAAATGTTAATCAATGAAAAAATAGTGTCATTTCCCCACTATCTTGTTGTGAACCAATGTAATGTTGATGGATTCAAATGGAAAAGTAAACTAATTATGGTTTATGTATGAATGGAATTTTATTTATGTATTTAAATTTTATAATATTATCAGGTCTAAATACTGAAAATATTTCATGTATAAATGTTAAACAATGAAGAAACAGTGCCATTTCCCCACTACCTTGTTGTGAACCAATATAATGTTGATAGATTCAAATGGATAAGTAAAATGCTAATGGTTTATGGATGAATGGAATGTTATTGATGTATTATATGAGTTTAATGTTTAGTACATAATAATTTGGAGTTATTTTGTTGAATTCCATAGCATTTGGAGACATTTTCTATCATTTCCCCGAAGATTGAAACTAGTCTTTTTGCAGTTGATTTAAGTGAGTTATAGCAGACATTAAATCTGAATGGTGATGCATATGAGTTCATATCTATGTCCTTTAAATGTTCCCTGATTCCATTCAGAAATTTTATTTGGCTTGAGTGCATTTGGGAAACCATTTTCAGTATTCATTGTGGGGGAATTAGAACCCCAAGCTACTAGTCAAAACTCCTACCTCAACCAAAATATTAAACAAGTTTGAATAATCCTTTATAGGGTCATAAATATTCCCTGAACATCATATTCAAATATTAATATCAGTCATATACCTTTTGTGAATATTTGGGAGCATTTGGACCAATTTGGAGACCTAGACATCAAAACTAGTTAAGGTTGAAATAGTCAAAAAAGTGGAAAATGGTCATTTAATAAAATTTCAAAAAGGTACATTATAGGATATAAATCTAGGGTAACAATCATTCCTATATTTACTTATCCTAGATAAATATTAAAAAATGTTGGTATAAGTATTTCTATTCATTTTCTTCAAAATTACTATGATGGGTTCAAAGAAATCTTGATACTTTCACCGCCAAAGTAATAATTTCCCAAACAAAGGACCTACCTAAATTCCTTCATAGGTGTTCGAATACTATAAACCCACTCACAACTTAGGATAAAATATTTAATTAATTTTGATTCATTTCCTACCCACTAGCCTAGATAGTTGGCATCCACTTGCACTACAAAGTCAACACTTTCCATCTATACCCCGGGAATGATTTAATTCTGATTATGGGTTTATCTTGACCACTTTATTTACTCCCAAAATTATTAACTATGATTTCTTGTATATTCTGCCTTATTCTACTTTTATCCAACTTTTAAGTGGATAAGGTAAAGCTAGTCAACTAGGAAACTGGTATCTTTTGTTTCCAACCCATCCTCCATGATTTTTTCTCCATTATCTAGGATTAGCATGTTTTTCCATCACCCTTGACAACTCACTCATTATTTTTCTAATTCATGAGGTCCTTGAATTATTTGGGAAGTGCTTTAGACACATATGGGGGTTTATCATATTTAGTAAGTCTACCTTTCTGAGCTTGATGAGTTGTCTCCAATACAACTCGATTTTACCTATGAGGGATGTAATATTTATGTACACTATTATTCATCATTATTCAATGGAAGGATACACTCCATTATTCATCTCTTCATTCATGTGATTCAGTCTCTTTTCTTCTCTCTATTTTTCCTATGTATGCTTGTGAGAATTATCTTAGTAGCAAGATCTATTTCCAGTACTTCTTCTTAGCATATTTGCTCATAGAATTGGATATATTATTTCTACATGGTATCATAGTGAAAGGTTTCTCAAGTTATACAAAGTTGAGGAGTGCATCCAGTCTCCTATACCTCTTTGAAGAAGAGCTTGATCTAAGCTTACAAGATTTTATCCTAGTTTTATTTTTGAATGTTGCAGAAAGTTTCTTCTTGAGTGTGTCAAATCAGTTGTATGGATTCTCCTTCATCTATAATTCCGAATCCCTTCAACTATCATGAATGGAAATCCAAAATTGGCATTCTATTGCATGATAAGGGACTATACAGAGTTACTCTAGCTTTGGAAAATGAGCCCAATATTGTGATTAAGAAAGATAAGCGGCATAATAGGTTGGATGAATCCTGTGGATTGTGTTGCCTCTTTATTCCTCCTGATCTACTATTTCATATATATGGTTTGATGACTCCAAACCAAGTGTGGACCAAACTTGAGTCTCTCTTTGGAGTTGAGGATGAGTTAAGAGCGCATCAGTTGGACATTGAGTTATTCTCAATGCGTCCAAGATGTTTCGATTCTATTGACGGTTTCTTCAACAAATTCAAGTCACTTGTTCTATTTCTCAAACATTTTGGGATTTAAAATAAATATTATCAATTAATACTTTCCATTTTTTCTAAATTGGGTCCTGAATACACAGTTTTTGTGTCTACTTTTCATGCTACTGGGCTTGTTGTTTCTAATTGGAAAATGTCTTCTTTGTGTACTTTATTTGATTCACTAACAAAGGAGCAATATAAATTGATCCATATGGGTGATATTAAATATTCCAAGGGAAATTATCATGCTCTCATGTTTCAAGGAAGAAATAAAAACAAATTGTGAAAGAGAAGAAGCCAAAGTCAGAAATTGAAGATGAAAGTTCAAAGCATACTGATGAAGATTCAATGAAGAAGGTTAAGAAGAAAGGGAGAACATACAAGTGTTCTTATTGCAGAAAGGGATTTCATCTAGATAATAAATTTTTCAATAATAATATGGAGATCATGTCTCAACTTCTTGAGAAGCACAACATCGAAGTTCCAGATGAGCTAGAGAAGCGTGTTGATTCCTGGGAACACTATCATAGTGGGAAGTTCCAAGGTGATATAAACTATGCCTTGAGTGACAGAGTTAAATCCTTTTCTCATGTATTTTATATATGTTTACTTTATTATATATCAGAATCATAAATATCATATCCTTTATTTGATAATCCACCTATGAGTCTCCTAGATTCATCTCTCTATAATTGTGATTTTTCACTAGATACTGACTTGTCTTTATGAAATTCTTCCTCACTCCATAATTCTGATTTAGAAGCATGTTTGAAGGCTGATATATATGTCATGACATAAGTCATACCACAATCCATACCATCTACCATACCTCTCAATAATACTAAGACTATACAAGTCCCAAGTTCACTAGTTGATTCCCCATTGGTCTCTTATGCAGTGTTACTTATATTACATGGTTTGAAGTATTGCCTATATTTCAATGGTTTTTTATCCATGACCAAATTAATATTTGGACTGATATTAAACATGTTTTTATCTATTATAAACACTTATGGTTTAGATCCCAAGTCCATTTATCATTCATATTTTTACACTCATAAGTTTTCCCCAATTGCTCATAGTTTTCCTAGTCTATCCCTATATCCTCATGGAGTCACTGAATCCTTTGTATTTTATATTCCATATTCTAATGATTATGATATATCATAGTTTTATCAACCTCATTTAATATCTAGGAATGTGCTACATCAGGTTGGAAGAATGACATGTGATTCACATCACAATTTTGTAGTTATTCAGGGAATTGAGTGTGTAACAAATTGTCTTAATTTGTGTACTCTTTCGGAAGGAGTATGCACATATGTATTTTACATTTCAGATTTTGTTTGCAGATCATATTTTGTTAAAATAAATAAGCATTCATATAATTCTCCTACTTCATCATTTGATGAGATACCAAGAGTCTCTCCACTTATTCCTCGCAGATTCTACACTCTAGTTCATGATCATGGAGTTAATGATTTATTCATCAAGTATTTCACCAAGAAGAATCTCATTCAACTCATTCAATTGAATATAAATATATTCTCAATACATATTGTTCAAATTTTGTGCCTTTTCCTTTCTTGAGGGAGGATTTTCCCCATGTGTTTTTGGCTCTTTCCTCACTTTTCTCGACATGAATAATTTTTAAAGGGTGACCATAGCCTTGTTGGTGTGCCCTATATACAACTATGTGCATCCATATGCATATATATATCATCATAAATTCATACTTAAAGGGGGGTGTTGGAATATTATAAACCCACTCACAACTTAGGATAAAATATTTAATAATTTTGATTAATTTCCTACCCACTAGCTTAGATAGTTGGCATCCGCTTGCACTACAAAGTCAATACTTGTCATATATACCCCAAGAATGATTTAATTATGATTATAGGTTTATATTGACCACTTTATTTACTCCCATAGTTAGTAACCGTGCTTTCCTGTAGATTTTGCTTTATTATGCTTTTATCTGGATTTTCTGTAGATAAAGTAAAGCTAATCAACTAGGAAACTTGTATCTTTTGTCTCCAACCCATCCTCCATGATTTTCTCTCCATTTTCCAGTATTAGCATTTTTTTCCATCACTCTTGACAACTCACTCATGCTTTTGCTAATTATTGAGGTCCTTAATTGATTTGGGAAGTGCTTTAGCCACCTATGGGGGTTTATCATACTTAGTTAGTCTACCTTTTTGAGCTTGATGAGTTGTCTCCAATACAAATTGATTTTACCTATGAGGGATGTACTATTTATGTAAACTATTATTCATAATTATTCAATGGAAGGATACACTCCAATATTCATCTCGTCATTCATGTGATTCGGTCTCTTTTCTTCTCTTTATTTTTCCCATGTATGTTTGTGAGAATTATCTTAGTAGCAAGATCTATTTCTATTGCTTCTTCTTGGCATATTTGCTCATAGGATTGAATATATTATTTCTTCATGGTATCAGAGAATTGGAGCTATTATTTCTACAATAGGTAAGTGGTAGGGGTTCCATGTGGATGGATCCATTTCTTCCATCGATTCGCCATAATTGTTCTCTACTAGGAAAACACTAATAATCCTAAAACTAAGGACTATCCCCCTTTATACCATTTTTTATCAATAGACTTATATCATACTACCATGGATTAGGATGTTATATTTTGTATACGACTATATAGATTTATGAAATGAGGTCTTTTATTATTATATATAAACATGGTTTTCCAGTTCTACTTATTTTCATAAGAAATGATGTGATTTATTTTCGTGATAAAGTATATGCATGATTTATTTTAATGTTAATGATATAAATGTGATTCTAACACATAATTAGCTAATGAAATATTTATATTGTTAAATATTTTAAGAATATGAACATATGTAGCAAATTCCAAATAACACTAAAGAAGTCTCACTCATAAATACTTCCTTTGAATCATAGGAACAAGACATGATAAATTTTATTGAGTTACAACATTGTCAACTATGAATCTAGGTGAACTAATATAGCTCAAATATTGAGTCACATAACATCCGACATAGTTCAAGAGCTGCAATATACTTATATATCATGTTGGTCATAGGACCAAGACAAATATCGGGCCAAGTTCACAAATTGACCTATGGGATAATAAGTCACCCAATATGTTAAATAAATGTTTCAAGTGTGACAACATGAATGATCCATGAATCTCACATGTATAGGTGCATCCAATGATATCTTTCAATAAATCACACACCATGATAGACATAGATTAAAAAAAACAAATATGGAATATAAAATAAAACCCAAAAGTAGTTAAACTACTTATATACAAGATATACAATGTGTATTGCTTGAGGGTAATACCTCTTTAGATAGACCCCATTGTGAGGATCATCCAAAATATTCCCTTTGAAATATTGAATCCTGTAAGCTCCCTTACTTAGCACACACTTCACAATGCAAGGACTATGATACATATGGTTCAGTTTGCATGCCCTAAAGGCACCTTTATTTTGATGATAAACCAAGTCATGTATTTTTTTAAAACATTGAAGGATGAATATAATTATTATACTGTGCTTTAACATGATTTTTATCTACGTAATTTGCAATGGACACATATTTATGATTTCATCAAGCTACTCTTAGTAAGAAAGGCATTCTTGCTTAAAATTTATGTTAGGAAAGATCTCAATTTCTAATCTTAATCAAGAAATTTCACACTCAATTTGTAGGATTGCTTCCATCTCATGGAAAAACTAGAATGGATTAAGTATTTCCATATTAAATGAGGTTGAATATGCCCAAAGTGTGACAAAAATCATAAGATGCCAATTATTTTTAAACTTATTGATTGATCGCTGAAGAATGGCTTTCCAAAGATTATTAATAGTTTCTACTCATCCATTCACCTCCAAATAGTACACAAATGAGTGTTCTTACTTGAAACCTAATTTAGATGTTAATTTCAATATCATTTTATTTAAAAAAGGAATACCATGGTTAATGATAATTTTCTTAGGCAGGTTAAATATAGCAATGCTATCATTGAATATGAACAAGGTTGTTTTCTGAATGCCATTAGTGAAAGTTGGGCACATAGATTTGAACCACTTAGTATAGTAGTTAACAACTACAACAATGTACTTATGTCCATTTGTTTAAACTCGATGACATGTCATAAAATCAACCCACCATTTCGTAAAGGGATCAATGGTGACATCAATAAATAACAAAGCGGGGTGCACATGCATCGTTGGTAAAAACTTAGCAAAGATGACATTTCTTGATGGATTCAATGGAATATTTCAAAATAGATGTCTAGATATATCCCACGTGCAAAAACATTTGAGTTGTCACCAACCTAGAGAAATCACTACCACATGATACACTATGACAATTTTTACGAACCTTATCCATTTCTTCATACTTACACACAAAAAATATGATTTATCTCTTGGACATGATGCAAAAGATGCATTTTTGTTGATTCAAATAGATTTTGTAGAACTAGCATATTCTAAAAATTACACAAAGATGTGTTGGGTGATCAACCATTCTCTTCAAGCATATGGCCAAGTAATATAGATAGGATTCAACAATGTGTCATTTGTTGTGAAATGCATATGACCCACTAAAATGTCACTCCAATATTTGTATGACCAAATGACATTTTACTATATGCAAATGTGTCGTAGGGATAGATGAGTGATGCCTTGTGCTAATATTTTGGGAAAATATGAATATGGCTATAACCATGAACAAAATTATTTCAGTTTTGATACATTCATTAATAATATGTTCAATAAATGGCATCAAATTATTGTCCTTTGGGAAATCCTTTTTTCAGTTCTCAGAAATCAATACAGACATAGATAGTTAGTTGCTTTCTATCCACAAGAAAAAGGCTTGACACCCATTCAATTAATGTAGTCAGGTAGTTAAAACAAACTTTGAAATTATTCTTTACATATCCCTTAATGGAGATGGCCTTGTGAGTATTAATTGGTCATATTTTTTTGTAAATAGGTTTTTTGTTATCATATTTTTTATTGCATGCTCAACAATCTGGAGATCAAAGACTAGAATTTGTTCGTATAACCAAGTAAAAATGTCATGATACTCTTTGAAAAGATAAGTGTAATTTCTAACTTATTTTAGAGAAAATCCTACTCTACAAATTTTGTTCTCAACAATGTTGGGTTCAACTGAGATATTGATTATCATGGTAATAGAAATATTAATGTATTTCCCTCTGTGCACACATTGTGAGTTGGGATGAATCTTTTATGCCAATTGACATTTCTAGGTACAATCAAATATTTTTCTTCTACCTCTAACTTCTCTAATTTAGGAAGGAAATATGACCTATAGTGCATTGCCTCTAGGGATAATTTGAAATAATTCATGCCTTAAAAATGGCTTCATCTTTTAGTAAAACGATGTCCAAAAAATAATTCGAGTTCAAAGAATTGAAACCTCATATATGTAATGTGAATTGATCATATTCCTCGTGAGGTAATGGATCTTAATCCACATTTGGAGTGACCATTGGGACATCTTTATAGGAAATCTCAACTGCAGTGAAGGGCATAGTTAATTCTAGATATCCCTCTCCTTCCATAAGGTTAGATGGTTTTGGGAAAACCCACTACTCCCCTTTGAAATAAGACTTTCTAATTGGGACTGAGCATAGTGGATAATCATAAACTATTAAAATTGCATGAATATGAGAAAATTCAACATTGAAAATGAGGGGATGGACTATGAAATTACCTATTAGATATGAATACATCCCAGCACCATGTTCTCAAGATGCACATGAAAATTTCCACCATGGGAATATTGGATTGTGTAGTGTTCGTTGGATCGGATGTATAAAATGACAACTAATTAATGGTGACAAGTTGTCCTTGATGAGGGAAATAGGTGAAATAAAAATTGAAGACACAGTAGGTATCATATCATAGGTCCATCTCCATCCTAAGATGAATTTGTAATCAAATGAAGCAACAACCACTTCCACTTCTAATGAGATTGTTTTTTATCTGAATTCAACTAGGAATGAGGGAACTATTTTATGTGGCCTAAAAAATTACCATAAAATGCTTAATCATGGTGGTCAAACTTACAATATTAGGAGAACCAAACTGTTAACACCAAAAATTGTTCACCTAACTCTCAATGGTCTAAACAATAGTCATACATCATATTCCCACCATTATTTCATCCATTTTGACCTTCACAACTAAATTTCCACCAAATATGGTCCAAAACATTATTATTCCTTCCCTATAAATGAAGGGAAGTTGAGCATTTATTGTGATTTATCCCAACTCTCTCCAAAATGGACCAAAAAACCCTACAAATGAGAATGGGTCAAAAACCATAGATAAATACCATGGGTCATTATCATAGGTCAAAAAACCTTGGACCATCCTATAAATACATTGTATATGCCTCCCCCAAAACACTTTTTGTCACATTCATGAAATTTTTGGCCATTCTAGAAACACACTTTTTGCCATTATTCTCATATCTTGCCATATCATCTCTCACGGTGTATGTAGAGCTAGCTCCGTACCCATTTGGATCCATTCCCCAATTGACAACCATTCATGGAAGAGACTAGTGACCCAAACCATGCCGCTGCGGGACCATTTCCTCAGATGGATACGGTGGCCCATATTGTAGAAAAAGGTATGAATGCTTTTATTTTTGTCAGTTAGTAGAATATTTTTGAAAAAATCTAAAAAAATATGATTATTGTTGTTCTTGTTTCCCGTTATTATTGTTGAACTCTACCCTATGATCTGGAATATCTAGGGTAGCTTCTTTTGCACGTAGTAGGGGAGAAATCCACACTATAGTTTTGGTGACTCCACTCAGTCGATCCTTTTAGATCTTTTCTTTTGCAATTTTGCCTACTAGTGTGTACATTCAGCTGTCATAGATCTGACCCCTCGTGACAGATCCGAACCAACCTTGCCTCAGTGCCTACCCCCCGACCCAAGTCAACAATAGTTTTTCAAAAAAAATCAATTCTGGTCGAGACACACTTATTCAGCCGAAAGATACGACTTAGTTTCACCTTTTCTTCCAATAAGTGTGACCCAGGTCGCGCATTTTACCCCGATAAGTGCAACATGGACTAGAAATCCAGATCATGCTTGTCCTGAATTTCGAAGTGACCCCAATTTCTACTGTGGTTCATTTTTTTTTGACCCGTCGTGCTTATACCTCTACTTTGTGTGACCTGAATCTTTCAACTAATTTTTTTCCCAATCACGACTATATCCTCATTCTGTGCAGCCCCGATCGTGTCTGTTCCACCAACAAGTGTGACCTGTAGTTTTTCAATCCTTTTTCATGTTTGAGATTCTTGTTCCAGACCCCCTGTCTATGTTTTACCACTTCCCAACCTGTTTCTGTCTAGATCTAATCCATTACAACCCCTTGGTTTGTTTTATGGTCTTCTTTTCCTTGTATATGATCCCCTTGAGTCGATATTTGTAGTTGAAACCCCCTGTGTGTTTCCTACACCTTGTCATTTCCTTATGAGTTCATTTACTTGTGTTTATTTTATGTTCTGGAAGAGTTAGTTGTTACTATCACTACTACATTTTGATCCAAAATCCGACGGTTACTTCCGACGACGCGTGGATTTTTCTTTTAAACCTACCAAAAATCAAAAAGTTAGATTATTTTTTTTAAATTTTGGTCATAAGCGTAGCTTAACCGACGACTAGGCTCATAAGCGTCGCTTAAGTGACGGATGTCCTCATAAGTGTTGCTTAAGCGACGGCGCTTCAAATTGGTCAATCATTTAAATAAATAAACTTAATTGGTCAATTATAAGAAGAAGGTGCTAAGCGTCGCTTAAGCGACAGATCCTTTAAATTCTTTACAATGTCCAAATTAGCGGGAACAGGTGGAGAAGAGATTAATCACTTGAGGGAGAAGGATGCTCAATGCTCTTTCCTTTTCCAAGCAATATGGATCTCCTATCATTCCGAAGCTGTGATGATTGAAGAGTTGGATTGCTGTGATGATTAAAGAGCAATATGGATGGATTTTGTTGAAACAGATGATTGAAGAGCTGGATTGCTCTGATGTGCCCTCCGTGTTCATTTGCCCCATTTCTCTGGAACCTATGCAGGATCCTGTTACCCTTTGTACAGGCCAGACCTATGAACGATCCAATATTTTGCAGTGGTTTTCAATAGGGCATCATTACATCTGTCCGACAACTATGCAGGAGCTCTGGGATGTCTCTCTTACTCCAAACACAACCCTCTCCCATCTCATTTACAAGTGGTTCTCACACAGATATATGATGTAGAAAAAACAGGCTGAAAATGTTCAGGAGAGAGTGAAGGAGCTTCTGGAGAAGCTCAAGAAGGCTAAAGGGAAAACTAGAATAAAGGCTCTGTGTGCACTTAGGTTGATTGCACAAACAGATGAATCTGCAAGAAAGAGTATAGTGGATGAAGGAGGGGTGATGTTGTCTTTGTCTCTATTGGGTCCCTTCACTTCTCATGCAGTTGGGACTGAAGCCATTGGTATTCTAGTTAGGCTTCCTTTGGATTCAGAAGGAAAAAAAAGCCTCACAGAATCAGCAAAGATCTCTCTAATGGTGGACCTTCTGCACGAGGGTACCATGGAGACAAGAATAAATTCAGTAAAGCTCATTGAAACTCTGGTGGATATCGAAGATCTGAAGTCTGAGAACGTTTCGAGTTTTAGGCTTCTATTCGGCTTGTTGAGGCTTGTGAAGGACAAGAAGTATCCAAGGGCTATGGCAGCAGGACTCAGTTTGCTTAGAATTATATGTTCTTGCAAGCAGGTGAGGATTCAGGTTGTGGGTATTGGATTAGTTGTACAGTTGGTCGAGCTTCTTCCTTATGCAACAATCCCCTATTTAGAGACTTCCCTGGCGATTCTGGACATTCTTTCTACAACACCAGAGGGTAGGGCTGCTCTAAAGGACTGTGCTTGTACAATCCCTAACATAGTTAGAGTTTTGATGAGAGTTTCTGAAAACTACAAACAACATGCCTTGTCAATTTTGTGGACTGTATGTAAATTGGCACCTTAAGAGTGTACCTCAACTGCAGTTGAAGCGAGGATAGCAGCAAAATTGCTTCTTGTCATACAGAGCAGTTGTAACCCTGTTGTTAACTCTCTTCAACTCTCTGAGTGCATTGGAGATCTTGAGAGAAACCATCAGAATCCTTCGCTTCAATTCCACAGGATTCCTAGTAATTGCAGCGCTATTCATCTGCCCGGTATATGCAATCCTTCTCTCAAATGCCTTTGTAGAGCAATCAGTGGTTGAAAAACTGTCTTTTAGGTTTAGATTAGTGGCAGAGGCATCTGGGCTGCCTAAGAGCCATCTTACTAAACTCATGTGCCGAAAATTATCTGAGAGTGCTCTTTCATTGACTTTTTGTTTCCCTTTCTTGGTTACCCTTTGGCTATTTGCAAAAGCTGCAATAGTGCATTCCGTGGCTGGATCGTATGCAGGCAAGAAACTTAACTTATTTTTGAAGAGTACTAGACATAAAATAGATTTAATCCTTGCGAGAAGGAATTTGTTCAAGTCTTTCTAGAGATATTTAGTGGGATAACTTGTGAAATCATAAGAACTTCTTGCTACTTCTTGAATATAATGGAAAAAACTGACATTGTCATGTCTGCCCTTTTCATACATGAACTTGGAAATGTAGCAAGTTAGTGGTGTTTGGTGGAAAGTTAGATTTGGTACACAACCTTTATCTCTAAATTTGGGTCAAACTATTGAATCATTTTTTGTTATGTTAAAGTTTGGAAATGTATTAAATATTGCCATTGTTTCGATTCAAGTCGGAATATTTAAGCTGTTTGCATATGGTACCAATTAGTAATTTACTGATAGTTACTTGTTTGATGCAGAATGGAAGGAACCTTTCAGGTTGGGAAATGGATGGCTTCTATGGGGAGGAGTGGGTGTTGTTGCTGCATCTATTGGGGTAGCACTTGCAGGAGCAGCTTTGACTGCTTTGAATGGTGAACCTCCACGACGAGAGGTTTTTATACAGTTCTGGTTTTTGAGAAGCATTTCTGGCATGATTTTGTTGTGACAGGCTTGTTTGATTGCAAAATTCCAACTGACTCTTGAATTCTTTATTCCATTTTTTTTTGGTGATTGGAAACATAATACTCCTTTGACATGGAAACATTGAAGGGAAGACCCTTCTTGAATTCATGGGTGCCCAAAAGTTAATGATTTTTTGATTGAGAAAAACAATTGCAATGAGAAAGAAAGATGTCAGAAAACCAGAAAGTTAGTATGGGTTGTTATTGAATCTTGATCACTGCTATTGTGAAATTCAGAGTCTTCTTAACATTTAAAGCCATGCTTGGTTGGATAACCCATGAATTTGTCCTCTTGCAAGAATAATCAAGTATGCCTTACTTCTGCTTATGGTCTTCAGTATATACATGGTTATTCCTTCATGTCTAGGAGCGAGTGAGCTTTATTTTCATTTTGTGTTCTTTCTGACTGCACAGAAATCAAAATTCTAGCCATTGCTAGCCACTATATTATGTCAATGTTCTATTGCCTATGCAATTAGAAAATCCTTTTAAATTGTTGGTTTGTCAACGGCTGAGTCAATATTTAAACTCTGAAAAAAAACAGATATTGATATATATATTCTTCAACTTGAGCTACAGGATATGGGCATTGATGATCCAGATTTTATCCAACTTGTAAAGGAAGTTGAAGGATTGGAGCAAAAGTTTTACAACCTATTCAGCTACTTTTTCAAAAAAGTGCTTCAAAAAGGTGCTTCAAAAAATTCTATCAGCCTATTCAGCTAGTTTGAGAGATGGATCGAATAAACCTTTTCAAAGGCTTTCCAGCAGGGGAGAAGCTGGTGAAGAACGTTCAAATGGAAGTGATGGATCATCAAATCTCTGCTGTTACAAACCTGCAAATCCTCTGCAATTCTCAAAATGAAAGTGGGAATACCTCAAAACACACAACAGAACACTCAACTACAGTTGTGGATAACTTAAAAACCCGATT
>LPNX010083299.1:118742-202089 GCA_001517045.1 Pseudotsuga menziesii
ATTGTGGATGTCCTTATAATAAGAATGCGAGCTACAAGAACAAGAGCATCATCAGTATAAGCAAACCTCCCATCCTCTACCTTCAGAACTTGATTTACTAGGTGTTCTTCAAGTTTGATGGATAAGGCATGCCTCATAACAAGTTCATGTAACAGGTTAAAGCATGCTCTGTGAAAATGTTCAAGGAAGTGTTTTTCATAGGACATATCTGAAACACTAGCCCCCTCCATTATTTCATCAACTGAAAGCTGTGGCTGTAGCATTCGTAAAAGAGCACTGACATGTTCTTCATTAAGTTGGTGACAGGCTTCTTTGTAAATAGAAGAATGCCAATCTGGAGAAAAAATGCACTCTTTAATAAAACTAAGCACTTCAACAGCTCCTTGTAAAGGAATATTACTGGAGTCAAAAACACTGTCATTTGCAAAGCAGGGCTGTTCATGTCCAGGAAATGCAACAAAATGAGAAACCGGCGATGCATACAAGAAATCCATTTCCATTAAAAGACCCCAAAAATACAATAAGCAATATAAATTAAATTAGATTCAAATTTCACATCACAATATATTAGTCTATAAGACAACAAATCCCATCATAACTCGGCTCAATTAAAGTAAAACAGTACACATTCATGTCAGAATAGATTAATCATTCTACTATCTACAACATTGGAAACATAATAACGTGCAAAGTGTATTATCTGTAAGGTTGGAAAGTGCCAGATTTAGTAGTAGTTACTGTCAAGTAATATCTGTTGCTACTCGTGGAGTGGTCATTAAGCCAATGCCACTGGTTTGATCTTGATCACCATGGGTGATGCCATCTAACATTCTATCTTCACTCTCTTGCGCAAAACCTCCAAAGAAAGTGAACGTCACCATTATTTTGCAGGTCACCATAACCTCACACTCTAGTGGCCTCAACTTGGTTCTCTGGTTCTTGTCCATATTCAGTTCAATTCTGGTTACATGGTGATGAATCTGTGATCTGTGAGTGTAAAGCAAAATGGACTTCAGTTTTGTTGTTGAAATCTAACTAAAAAAATTTCAATTTGGGAATATAAAAAATGGAAATTTAAAATTCAGGAATCCTTTTGAATAACCAACGAAGCAAGTGAATCACTGCTCCATATTGTTCCCAAGAGCATGGGTTAAAGTCGAGACTCGTTGTACGTGCTGCAACTTGACCTTCTGATTGTTAAATTTATAGGTTTAATCTTTATTTGAGGCCACAAGCTGACATTATTGTATTTATTATGGCCAAGAGCCTACCTTCGTGTAACACTTTATTATATTTTTTTTTTTGCTATTTTAGGCTAAGGCTGACCTATTGAAACATCGTTGGAGCTAGCACCCTACCTCTTGGACGGTGTATAAATTACATCATTCTTCATTTGCTTTATTCATTGAAGTGATTAATTCTTTATCATAAGCCAAAGGTTCTCCCTTTTGCTGTTATAGTGCTTTGGTTATAGTCATGTATCTCTTTGGCGCACTCACTGTTATGACTATGGCTATGGGTCTTGTTACCACTCATTTTGCATGGGTGTTCGCTTGTAAATTTTTGGAAGGGGTTTGCAGCATGGTGCCTATGGGGCTATTTCCTGGGTTCTCTTCCTTTTACATGTTTGAGATGGTTTTGATTGATTGTAGCTTTCCTCATCTTGCATACTTTATCATTGATTGGGTCCTCTCCATGAACATAGGTACAGCCTGTAAAGTAGCTATCTTTGGAGGAAATTTGGCTGTTTAATGATGGTGATTCTTTTGATTAACAGCACTGACTCAAGATATCAAGTTTATGTTTCATCAAAACCAATTCTCTGCAATTGAATAAAGAGAAAATTTTAGATCTGAAGAAGACAAAGAAAGTAGATATGAGGGTGAGTTCTAAAGGGTTGTAAACTCAGAAAAGGGAAAAATGTTAGTCCTAATAGAAACATGGCTTGGGTAGGATATCTTCCATACTGTACTGCAAAACATGAGCTGATGAATTCTGCCCCAAATCACACTCATCTACAGACCAATTAAATGGTTTATAAAGCATCCCAAGAATCCACAGTTTCTAAGTGGCAGTACCACTGCAGGTATTTCGTATGGGTGACATTCTTGTATACAGTCCAACAAAGGTATATGTTTCCAAAAAAAAAATTTAATTTTTTTAAAAAAATTTCAAAAGGCATTGCTTAAGCGACGATTAGTTATGTCGCTTCACCGACGATTGACGGTTTTCCCTGTCGCTAAACCAACGCATCGTCTGTATATTCGTCGCTTCAATGACGGTTTTCAAGTGTTTTTTCAAAATTAAATATAAATTTTATGTCGGATAACCGACGCCTTAAATTTAACCCCGTCGGTAAAGCGACGGTTTTTAAGTGATTTTTTTAAAATTTAATATGGATTATATGTCGGATAACCAACGATGTATATTCAACCGACAGTTATATAAGTGTCTCTTAACCGATGGTTAATTAGGTGTCGGATAACTGACTCCAAGTTTCCGACGCTTATAAAAAAAACAAAGTGTCGTACATGCGACAGGGAAGTGTCGAAAATCCGACATGACGGCCGTCGGATTTTTGGTCGAAATGTAGTAGTGTATGCATGATATTTACTGCCATTTATTTTTATTTATCTGCATTTGCATCCTGACCGTGAGATCCTTGTATCTTGGCCATGAGATCACTAGTGTTTATATACATCATTTGCACACATCTCACACCCTAAATACAAAACACTTGGTTCATAAACCCAAGCAACCAACCTAAAAAATTAACTTACAACCAACATTGTAACCTCATTTGAGGATGAAAATAATAACGTATCTAAATTAGGACATGGGAGATAGGAATCCAAACAACACCCCTCTATAACTCATATTTGAGACATAGTTGTTGTCCATTAGGGCACTAAAATCCTCTTGTACTTGTTGACGTGGTCATGACCAGTCTGTCAGAGGCCCCCCAGCTCTGCGGAAGTAAGCCACAACGAAGGGGTTCCAGAAGTCAGGGTGGAATACCACAATTTACTTTGCACCGAAGGCTATCCCTTCGTAGTCCTCCTCGTGCATACTGGAGTATACCAGGTGTCGAGGTCCAAAGGGATGAAGTGCTAGTAAACCATTCCAGATGCGTCAAGAATGAGGTAGCCTAGTTGACATTCTATCTAGGGCTCTTTTACCTGGAGGTCCCTCTCAGTAGTGGGATTCTCTTGATATCCTATTATTCTTCCATTTTGTATTGTTTGACTAGGATTTCGTCACCCTATAGAGGATAAGATTTGTGGGGGGACTCCAGCTTGTAGCTAGGATTTTGATTGCGCTCATACCCAATGGGATAGTGAGTCATTTTTATTTCTAGGTAGTGTTGTTTGTTGTCTTTCTAGTCGCTTTGTTGTAGTATCGCCTACTGTAACATGTTGTTACAGTACGATTTTAGAGCTTTATTTTTGGCATGTGAGACACCATTTGTATGCTCTCCTTTTGTACACTCGGTTGTATTTGGGATTTTGAGCCTATGTTTGACACCCTCAGACCCACATTCATTTTATAGCACACCACCATGTCATCATAGCTCCACCACATTACTCGCATATGATTAGGGGGAACACCCCTCAGTTCGGTTCCCTGAACCATCATCGTTGAATCCATATTCGACATCATTCACCACCTTCGGAGCCACATACTTCCTCTGAGTGTGATTTGAATTCCTATCAATCCAAAGCTACCTTATTCACTGCCCCATCTATCCCCATGGTTGTTCCACATCCTGATCCCTTTCAGGGGGGGACGGTTGGTTGTCCCACCCATCATTACGGGTATCCCTTCCACTAAACCAACAGGTCCTGGTCCTAATGGGCCCTTTGCCACCGCACACACCAATGCTAGTCTGCTGCCCACTAGTGGTGGTCCCACTCTAGCCACCATGGTTCCTACCATTCCACCATTTGTACGTGGGGGCAGTGGACCTTCCACTTCCATCCTAGATATTCCTACCATCCCAGTGATTACTCCTACTTTCGGAAGTCAAACTCACCCACCCCCAGTTATCCATGGGAACTACACTCCTACTGGTGTTGGAAACATTGTTGTCCCTTCCCGATCCACTCTTGGTTCTAGTATACCCTTTTATGGCTAGTCTCAAACTTCTTGACTTGGCATGGTTGACCAATGACCCCATTCATCATAACCCATTATGGCCTCCCATGCCTACCAAACTCCCCTTAGACATACCTAAGTTTGAGGGAAAGGCGGGAGAGGACCCCCAAAACTACATCATGTCATTCCACTTATGGTGTTCATCTAACAACATAGTGTATGATACTGTATAATTGTGGTTATTCCAACACACACTCACAAGTGTTGCGGCCAAACGGTACATTGAACTACCTCTTTCCACCTACCCAGACTTTTCCTCATTATCCTTGTTCTTTCTCCCGTACTTCTAGTTACCCATTCGTCATGATGAGGGTGTGGAAGTTCTATTATCATGTAGAAAAAATAAAACTACCCATATCATGGATCATATCCACGAATGGTGATGTCGTCGTAGTTTGTGTAAGATCCAGTTAGATGATAGAATCTTCCTAGATTGGTTTCTCAAAACCTTACTCCCCCCATCTCCAAGGATGTTGTATTTGAGCTCCCACAAACTGATGAGAAATCCATCCTGAAGGCACAATAGTTTGATCTCATATACGCCTAATCGGGCCACCTATATACCATTATACCTGATGCTTCCCATGCTGGCTCCTCACATTAAGATAGGTTTGGGGCATCCCATGCTGTTGATAAAGTCATCGGGTCTATTACCTAACCTCTCCTTCAATGCCACCCCATTTCGGTAACACCCCAAGTGTTTCCCAACCAGCTTACACCCCTGATTTTTCATGCGTAACAGCTCTGTCTTGAGCCAAACCTTCCTATGTGCCTCTCTCACGAGCCACTCATGTTCACAGACCAAATTGTTCCACACACTCATGTAATTGCTATATGGATGGCTTCGCATCCCCACCAGATTATCCTGCATATTACCCACCACCTGTGCAACCTACTCCAGCTCTGACCCCGACTCCTCTTGCTCCTCTAGGATAGGTCTACACACAGTAGAATCTCCCTAACCAAACTACCCCCAATAACCAACAAGGTAAGGGAAGATGACAGAGAGGTAGGAATCGAGGTAACAACCAGCCTCAAGGAGGTGTCCAACAACCCAACCCTCCAAACAATAACGAAGACGACCCCACTCCACAAAATCCCCAGCATCCCACTAGACCTTATAAGAAACCATAGTTGTGGACTAGCCATGTATGCACTATTTTTTACACATGACCATTACACACATCGGTGTCCTCATATATACTGCATCCACCATTTAATTCAAACTGATAACCAACATGACCCCAATGGGGCTGCTCCAACTCAGCCAAACCCAGCACCACTAGGTCCTCCACCTATGGTGCTCTAAAACCCCCTACCACACCTAGGAATTGTTGCAACCCATCTCTTGGCCCCACAAAATCCCGCAACCAATTCTGCAACTCAACCCATTGATCCTGGTGTCCATCACCTCATTATGTTATCATTTGATGTCAACCTCCAGACTCGATGAAACCAGTATGGTTCCACCATGAAAAATGTTGACCCATCTATGACATCTACCTCCACCGCTCCTTAAATGTATTTGTATTTACTGAGGCCCCCCACAGATGGGACTTCCAAAGTCCTGCACTTTACATCAATTCATGAACAATGCCACTGCTAGAGCTACACTCAACTACAGTATTGTTGACTACTTGGCCCAGTCTCCCATGACCATGTATGCTCTAGAAGTTCTCAAAACATATCCTTCGCAATGTAAAGCATTGTTATCTATGTTAGGTTCCATCGATCCCTCTAAATCTAGGTTGATCACCTTTGACCTAGATCACACAAAACCCTAGATACCATCATCTGTTTCCTTCCAATTTCTGGTCATGATTCAAAATTTGGTTATTCATCGATGCATCATTGATGAGGGGGAATCCACCTGTGTTATTTCGACATTTATTTGGTAGAAACTTGGATCCCCAACCCTTCAACCTTCTTCTATCACTCTTCACTCCTATGATGGACGTGTTGCTCAACCCTAAGGCATCCTCATGAATGTCCCTATTGACGTAGACAAAAAAATAGTGTTGATTGACATTAAGGTTTTCAACGCCCAACTCAATTACAAGCTCTTCCTAGGATGTAGTTATATGTATTCAATGCGATTCGTTGCCTCTACCATCTTTCAACTCTTAATGTTCCTTCATGATGGGAAGATTATGACCATTGACCAGCTGATGTACTAGGATCCAAAGGGACCAGACACACTGGAACACATCCTTCCTACTATCAACACTACCATCGACAATGTGTCCATACCTTCCCTATCTTCCGTTGGTCGAGGCTTATTTTCTAGTGCTCCTATGCCAGACACCTTTTTTTCCTTACCACCTCCTCCTTCACCGACTGATATATCATATTTGTGCACTATCACATCTAGTAGCTTTCTGACCTCCTAGCAACCTAATTCGCAAACTCAACCGCAGAACTCAAGGAATTATTGGGGTTCGTTCCCTGTCCACATGATTCCCTTCCTCTCTCCACCTTCCAACATCGTGAGTACTAAGCTCATCATGGCTACTCTCAACCTGACTGGTTTCACTTTGGGTATTCCTGTGTAGTACCTGGACCCACCAACCCCTTCCCCAACTCCTCATATTGTATTAACTCCTGTCCAAACAATTGAGACAATGTCGTATCCACTTCCTGGTACACTAATGACTACTTCTGTCTCCACTCTTGCCCCCTTTCTCCCAAGAAGACTGGGGGCAAGATGCCCAAAGCATCGACAGAACCATGTCCTCCTCCTAGATGTGCTTTATGTGATGTCCAAGTCCATGCGACACATAATTGTCTTGATTTGCATCTCCTTCGCAACCACATGCACACTGTATTCTAGACTGATGAAACTCTAGTTGTCCATGTGCCATCCTTATCATCGATTAAGAACAAATCACTCAGAACCAACCACCTGTGTTTCATTTTTGGTATACATGGTCATTATTCACACCATTTTCCAAACTTTCCCGAGTATCAGTCGCTCCTCAATGACCTTTTCACACACTCTCGTGAGTCTGAGATCAATTTCCTTGAGGAGATCCACCCTTCGGCTTCTTCCTCGGACACCACTAACACCACTTACACGACCTTTACTTCCAGTCGTCATTTCCCTTCCTTAGCCATGGAATATCTATCTGATCTATCCTAACACCACTTTCACGATGACAGAGATATCTCTAAAACCACCACTGGTTTTACCCCATTTCACTTAGTCCATTGCGTGGAATCGATTCTTCCCATTGAATGTCAAATTATGTCACTCTGCCTTGTCGTCAAACTTCTACCTGATACTTCACTGTTAGAACAACACCTACTTATTCTTGAACATACCAATGAGGATGGTCGCCCTGCTCTCCAAATCATTGAAGAAGCCTAAAATCGGTTGAATTCCCACTATGACTCCCATGTCCACCCACACACCTTTAACAAGGGGGACCTAGTACTCGTCTATGACCAAGCTAATGATAAGATAGGGAAAGGGAAGTTTGACTCCATGTGGTATGGCCCTTATGTCATCCATCAATGCCTCGACAAGGGGGCATATCTCCTTTTTAAATCTAACTACCACCTCTTGAAGTATCCCCACAATGGGATCTACCTCAAGAGGTTCTATGTCTAAAGTAGCTCACCATGAGTACCCTAGTTTCATAGTTTTTCTTTTTTGTTTTACATCGTTTTTTTCCATGAGTCTCACAGTTTGTTTCCTTGGTTGTTCCAGATGGATCCTACCTCACCTTTCTATGTTGGTTTCACTCACGGAGCAAGTAGATGGTCTCCTAATATTGCCTCAGCTACGTGGGTCATTTATTCCCCGTCACATGAGTTGATCTATATCGATGGAATGTGTGTTGGTGTTGCTACCAAAAACTAGGATGAGTATGAAGTGTCACTGGCCTCCAGACCGCCGCCCTCCACTTGGGTATTCGTCGCCTTGATGTCTTCTTAGACTCCCAGCTTCTTGTCTCCTAGTTGAATAACTGTGATCAAGTACATGATCCTTGCCTCTTTATAAATTTCCTTCACACTATACACTTGGTTAGACATTTCGAATCCATTTCATTCATGCATGTTCCCAGAAGTCTCAATAGTTTAGTAGACCAAATGACCAATGACGTTCTATAGTGGCACATAAATTATCACATATAGGAAATACACTGCATCTTGCATCATCATATAGTCATGCATACATATGTCATATACGTTATATATGCATCATCATAAAAAGAGACTCATAACAACCCATAAAATAATATAAAAAGGTGCATTGACATGCATTTATATCATATCATAACATTCAATACAAAATGAGAAGCTCCACAAGATTTCTCGTCTGATCATACATATCATAAAAAAATCCCCATGCTCAAATGCATTGGGGGCAACATTACAAGCTTCTAGTGTGAGTCATCCTCCTCTGACTTTGTGTCCTCGTCTGAGTCTCCTCCTCCTTAGAGCTCTCCTCCTCCATCGAAACGTCACCATGTGTTTCCTCTCTGACATACTCAGTAGCAACCACGATCTTCCTCATGAGAGAGATCCACTCTGGAGGAGCCCTATAGCATGCAATGATCAGGTCGTCGTCAAGGTACTACCACCCATCATCGGTGACCCCCTCTAGCAACCTCTCCATTTTCAATCATAGTGATTCTAATGTTGTACTCTGTCGCTATCTATCCTCGTGAGTGGGTGGATCTAAGCCCTCCACCCTGCCCCTACGTCATTGGTATCCAACTAGAGGGTGTTTTCCCAAGTCTGCACATGCACACAGAATGTCATCAGTATCTATCACACACATGATATAGCTATCAATATTCTAGTAAAACTATATATGCATGCAACCATAAAAGAATCATGTATATGTACCTTCAAGTCTACAGACCTTCCCTATAGGTTGAGGCATCTTCGAGTCTCCTCGGTAATCCATCCCAGCATATGGATAGTCCTCTATGAGGAATGTAAGCTACCATTACTATGTAAAAATATCTTGAGTGAATTAGCAACCCACTAAGCCTCCTCCTTCTCTGATCATCATCTCGCACCATCTCCTCATGTGAGCCTCATGAGGTCCTCCCTCATGCACCGCTAGATGCGGTCGTATTGTAGATAGTTTCTCAGAGAAAAATGAGCATAAGAATGAGGGGAAACAGAAGACCCCTCCCACCAAAATTGGTCGTTAAGTACATCTGGTCCCACCCATAGTAGGCGCCCTTCAGCTCTTTCTCTACCATCAAGAGATGACCACCTAATATTTTGTGCGGTCATGTCGATCCTAGTATGTGTAGCACCATAGATGCCACTGCTCCAATCTCTATACTCTCAATGTCGCACACCAGTATGTACTACTTATGCACATACATTGAGGCATAGCAATTCCTAATGCATAGGTCATCCATCAACACCCCGCTCAGGAGCTTCAACGATGTGTCATCAATCACGCCTAGTATCAGGAGGCTAGTAAAAAAGTATACATCTAGAAGGGTAATCTCCAAACGCTCACCTTAGATGATGAAACACTCTGAGTCTCGATCCCAGTAACTCACTAGCTTGCCCAACAAAAGTTTTGTTGAATGCATCAATGGGATATGAAAGAACTTCAACAACCCACACCAAGAAAGCGTGTCATGTACCCCTCCATCATCCTCCACATCTTCTCAAATATCACTAATGGATCTCTCTCACCACCCAACTTGAGGCATCATGCACATGCCATCCCTGTCATACCCATTCAGACATATTGGGATAACTCGCACATGTTTTCCCTTTTTGTGTGACCTAAGTAGCACAAAAACGTTGAACAAGTGCGACTAGGTCGCTCTTATCTCCTTCACAAGTGTGACTGGGTGGCTCTTATCTCCTACACAGGTGCGACTTGGGTCGCTTCTGTCTCCCAAACATGTGGGACTGTGTCGTGCATGTCTATCTGATAAGTGTGACCTGGGTCGCTCCTTTCCCCTCAAAAATTGCGAACCGACCTTGAGAACCCTTCAGGCTCGGCCAAGGCCGACAGGGTGAGGAAAACCAAAAAATGCACCACTGAAAATGACTAGAATTTGTTCATATAACCAAGTAAAAATGTCAGGATACTCTTTGAAAAGAGAAGTGTAATTTCTAAATTATTTAAGAGAAAATCCTACTCCAAACATTTTGTTCTCAACAATGTTGGGTTTAGTTGAGATATTGATTATCATGGTAATAGAAATATTAACATATTTCCCTCTATGCACACATTGTGAGCTGGGATGAATCGTTTATTCCAATCAACATTTATAGGTACAATCAAATACTTGTATTCTACCTCTAACTTCTCTAATTTAGGAAGTAAATATGACCTACAGTGCATTGCCTCTAGGATAATTTGAAATAAGTCATGGCTTAAAAATGGCTTCATCATCTAATAAAATGATGTCCAAAAAATCATTTGAGTTCAAAGCATTGACACCTCATATATGCAATGTGAAATGATCATATTCATCATGTGGTAATGGATCTTAATCAACATTTGGAGTGACTATCGGGACATCTTTATAGGAAATATCAACTACATGGAAGGGCATAGTTAATTCTAGATATCCCTCTCCTTCCATAAGGTTAGATGGTTTTGGGAAATCCCAATAGTCCCCTTTGAAATAAGACATTCTAAATGGGTCTAAGCATAGTGGATCAACATAGACTATTAAAATTACATGAATATGAGAAAATTCAACATTGAAAATGAGTGGATGGACTATAAAATTACCCATTAGATATGAATACATCCCAACACCCATGTTCTCAAGATGTACATGGAAATTTCCACCATGGGAATATTGGATCTTGTAGTGTTCATTGGATTGGGTGTATAAAATGACAACTAATTAATGGTGACAAGTTCTCCTTGATGAGGGGAATAGATGAAATAAAAATTGAAGACACCATAGGTATCATATCATAGGTCCATCTCCATCCTAAGAGGAATTTGTAATCAAAGGAAGCATCAACCACTTCCACTTCTAATGAGATTGTTTTTGCTCTGAATTCAACTAGGAACGAGGGAATTATTTTATGTGGCCTAAAAAATGACCATAAAATTCTTAATCATGGTGGTCAAACTCACAATATTAGGAGAACCAAACTATTAGCACCAAAAGTTGTTCACCTAGCTCTCCATGGTATAAACCATAGTCATACATCATATTCCCACCATTATTTCCTCCATTTTGACCTTCACAACTGAATTTCCACCAAATATGGTCCAAAACATTATTATTCCTTCCCTATAAATGAAGGGAAGTTGAGCATTTATTGTGTTATATCCCCACTCTCTCCAAAAAGGACCAAAAAACCTAAAAATGAGAATGGGTAAAAAAACCATAGATAAATACCATGGACAATAAAATACCATGGGTCAGTATCATGGGTAAAACACCCTTGGACCATCCTATAAATACATTGTGAAGGCCTCCCCCAAAACACTTTTTGTCACATTCCTGAACTTTTTGGCCATTCCAGAAACACACTTTTTTCCATTGTTCTCATATCTTTCCATATCATCTCCCAGAATGTACATTGAGCTAGCTCCATACCCATTAGGATCCATTCCCCATTTGACAACCATTCGGGGAAGAGACTAGAGTCCTAAACCGTGGATCTACGAGACCATTTCCTTAGACAGATACTGTGGGCCACATTGCAGAAAAAGGTATGAATGCTTTTATTTTTGTTAGTTAGTATAATATGTTTGAAAAAATCTAAGAAAATACTATTATTGTTGTTCTTGTTTCCCGTTATTATTGTTGAACTATACCCTATGATCTGGACAATCTAGGGCATGTTCTTTTGCACGTATAAGGGGATAAATCTCACTACATTTTTGGCGACTCCACTCGGTCGATCCTTTCAGATATTTTCTTTTAAAGGTTTTCCTACTGGTTTGTACCTTCATCTATCACAGATCTAACCCCCTCGTGACAGATCCGAACCATCCTTACCTTAGTTCCTGCCCCTCGACCCAAGCCGACAATCTTTTTTCAAACAATTTTCAGTTCTGGCCGAGTCACACTTATTCAACTAAAAGCTATGACCCAGTCACACCTTTTTGCAATATAAGCGTGAACCAGGTCACGCCTTTTTTCCTGATAAGTGTGACCTTGACCAGAAATCTAGATTGCGTTTGTCCCAGCTTTTGGAGAGACCCCTATCACTACTGTGGCTCAATTTTATGCGACCTATTGCACTTAATCCTTTGTTTTTTGCGACCTGATTATTTCGACTCTTTTTCTACCCTGATCGCGGTTGTCTCCCAGTTTTGTGCAACGTCGTTCATGCATGTTCCACCGACAGGTGCGACCTATAGTTTTTCAGTCCTTTTTGGTGTTTTAGATTCTTGGTCTAGACCCCCTATCTGTGTTTTACCCCTTCTTGGCCTGTTTTTGTCTAGATCTGATCCATTACAGCCCCTTGGTTTCTTTTTTGGTCCCATTTTCCTTGTATGTGAGCCCCTTGAGTCAAGCTTTGTATTTGATACCCCCTGCATGTTTCCTACATCCTTGTCAATTCCTTAGGTGTTCATTTACTTGTGTTTATTTTATGTTCTAGAAGAATTAGTTGTGTTTGTGCATGATATTTACTTCCATTTATTGTTATTTATCTACATTTGTGTCTCTTCCATGAGATCGTTGCATCTTGTTCGTGAGATCGTTGGGGTTTATACATATCATTTACACACATCTCACACCCTAAATACAAACCGCTTGGTTCATGACCCCAAGCTAGACTAAAAAATTAACTTAATACAACCAACATTTTAACCTCATTTAAGGATCAAAACAATCTTGTAGCTAAGTTAGGACATTAGGGATAGGTATCCAAACAACACCCCTCAATCACTCACATTTGAGACATAGTCGTTATCCATTAGGGGATCAAAATCCTATTGTACTTGTTGACAGGTCATGACCAATATGTTGGAGCCCCTCCCACTCCCCGGGATTAAGCCACAACAAAGGGGTTCCGGACGTCAAGGCGGAATACCACACTCCACTTTGCACCGAAGGCTAACCCTTGATAGTCCTTCCTATAGATTCCAGAGTATACCAGGCGTCGAGGGGAAAAGGGATGAAGTGCCAGTGAATCACTCTGGACATGTCATGAATGAGGTATCCTAGTTTCCATTCTATCTAGGGATGTTTTACCTGGAGGTCCCTCTCGGTAGTGGGATTCTCTTAGCCTATTGTTCTTCCATTTCATATAGTTTGATTGGGATTTCATCACCCTACAGAGGATACGATTTGTGAGGGGATTCTAGCTTGTAGCTAGGATTTTGATTGCACTCAAACCACATAAGATAGTGATTCATTATTATTTCTTGATAGTGTTGTTTGTTGGCTTCCTGGCCACTTTTTTGCAATCTTTCCTACTGTAACACACAATTGTAGTACAGTTTTAAAGCTTTATTTTTGGCCTATGAGCCATCATGTGTACACTCTCCTTTTGCACACTCGATTTTAGTTGGGTTTTTGAGCCTGCGTTTGACACCCTCACACCCACATTCATTTTATAGCACACCACCATGTCATCATAGCTCCACCACATTAATTGCATAGTATTAGGGGGCACACCCCTCAGTTTGGTTCCTTGAACCATCACCCTCGGATCCATATTCAATATCGGTCACCACCTTCGGGGCCACATACTGCCTCTGATTCTGATTTGAATTCCTATCAATCGGAACCTACCTTATTCACTCCCCCATCTAACCCCATGGCTGGTGCACATCCTGATCCATTTTAGGGGGGGGAGGTTGGTAGTGGGATTGTTTCCACCCCACCCATCATTATGGATATCCCTTCCACTGTACCGACAGGTCGTGGTCCTAGTGGGCCCTTTTCCACTGCACACATTGCTGTTGGTTTTCTACCCACTAGTGGTGGCCCCACTCCAGCCACTTTGGTTCCTACCATTCCACCATTTATACATGGGGGAAGTGGCCATTCCACTTCCATTCTGGCTATTCCTACCATCCCAATGATTACTCCTATTGTAGAAAGCCACTCTCACCCGCCCCTATTTATTCATGGGAACTACATTCCTACTAGTGCCGACAATATTGTTGGCCCTTCTCAATCAGCTCTTGGTTCTAGTCTAAATTTTATGGACCCATTAGTCATAACCCATTATGGCCTCCCATGCCTACCAAACTCCCCTCAGACATCCCTAAGTTTGAGGGAAAGGTGGGAGAGGACCCCAAAAACCACATCATGTCATTCCACTTATGATGTTCATCTAAAAGCATAGTGGATGATTCTATCCAATTACATTTATTCTAGTGCACACTCACAAGTGTTGCATCCAAATGGTATATCGAACTGCCTCATGACACCTACCTAGAATTTTCCTCGTTATCCTCAATGTTTCTCCAGTACTTCCAGCTATCCGTTCGTTATGATGAGGGTGTGGACATTCTATTATGATATAGACAAAACACAACTTCCCATATCACAGATCATATCCATGAATGGATACATCGTCGTAGTTTTTGTAAGATCCAGTAAGATAATAGAATATTCCTAAATTGGTTTCTCAAAACCTTACTCCCCCCATTTCCAAAGAAGTTTCATTTGAGCGCCCACAAACCGAGGAGGAAGCCATCCTGAAGGAACAACAGTTTGATCTCATCTACGCTGAATTGGGCCACTTGTATATGATTATACCCGATGCTCCTTGTGTTGTCTCCTCGAATCAAGATACATCGGGGGCATCCCATGCTTCTAATGGAGTCATAGGCTCTATTACCCAGCATCTTCACTTTTACCCTACCTCTCCTTCAATTCAACCCCATCCCGGTAACACCCTAAGTGTTTCCCAACCAGGTTACACCCCTGATTTTTCACGCGTAATGGCTTAGTTGGGAGCCACTCCTTCCTATGTGCCTCTTGCACTAGCCCCTCATGTTCACAGATCCAATTTTTCGGCACACTCGTGTAATGGCCAGATGACCGACTTTGCAGCCCCACCAGCTACTCCTTCTTATTACCCACCACCTATGAAACTTATTACGGCTCTGACCCGACTCCTCCCGCTCCTCCAGGACAGGTCTACGCACAACAGAACCTCCCTAACCAATCCACCCCTAATAACCAATAAGGGCATGGAAGGTGACAAAGAGGTAGGAATCGGGGTAAAAACCAGCCTCAAGGAGGTGGCCAACAACCCAAAACTCCGAACAATAATGGAGTCGACCCCGCTGCACAAAATCCTCAACGTCTTGCTATACCTAGTAAGAACCCACATTTGTGGACTAACCATTTGTGCACCATTTGTAACACTTATGAAAATTACACACATTAGTGTTGTCATATAAACCGCATCTTCCATTTACTCCAAACTGCTAACCAACATGACCCCAATAGGGCTACTCCAGCTCAGCCAAACTCAACACCACCAGGTCCTCCACCTATGGTGCACCAAAACCCCCTACCACACCTAGAAATGGTTGCAACACATCCCTTGGCCCCAAAAAATCTTGTAACCACTTCTACGGCTCAACCCATTGATCCTAGTGTCCATCACCTCATGACGTTATTGTCTGATGTCAACCTAGAAACTCGAAGAAACCAGTATCGTTCCACCATGGAAACAGTTGACCAGTCTACGAGATCTACCTCCACTGCTCCTGAAATGTCTTTTCATTTACTGAGACTCCCCACAGACGAGACTTCCAAAGTCACATGATTCCCTATACATCACATCACAAACAACACCACTGCCATAGTTGCACTTAACTACAGTATTGTTGATGACTTGGCCCAATATCCCATGACCATGTCCACTCTGGAAGTTCTCAAAACATATCCTTCGCAAGGTAAAGCATTGTTATCAACGCTAGGTTTCATCAATCCATTGGAATCTAGGTTGATCACATTCGTCCTGGATGACAGAGAACCCCATATTCCCTCATCAGTTTCCTTCCAAGTTTCGGTCACGATTCGAAATTTGGTTATTCATCGATGCATAATTGATAAGGGGGCATCCACCTGTGTTATGTCGACATTTTTTTGGCTGAAACTTGGATCCCTAACCCTTCAACCTTCTTCCATATCTCTTCAGGCCTATGATGGTCATGTTTCTCAACCCCAAGGCATCCTCATGAATGTCTCTTTTGAGTTAGTTGGCCAAAGAGTGTTGATTGACATTGAGGTTGTCAACTTTGAACTCGATTACAACCTCCTCCTAGGACGTAGTTACATGTATTCAATCTGAGTCATTGCCTCTACCGCCTTTAGAATCTTGATGTTCCCTCATGGTGGGAAGATCGTGACCATTGACCAATTGACGTACTATGATCCAAAGGGACCAACAACACTAGAACACGTCCTTCCTACTATTGACACTACAATCGACAGTGTGTCCATACCTTCCATGTCTGCTACTAACCTAGGCTTATTTTCCTACGCTCCTATGATGGACACCCTTTTGTCCTTACCACCTCCTCCTTCGTCAACTGATATATTAGATTTGTGCACTACCACATCTGGTATAATTCTAACCTCCTTGCAACCTCAGTCGCAACCTCAACTGCATACTAGGGGAATTATTGGGGTTCATTCCCTGTCCACATAATTCCCTTCCTCTTTCCACCTTCTAGCATCGTGAGTGCTAAACCCATCATGGCTACTCTCAACCTACTTGGTTTCACTTTGGGTATTCATGTGTGGTACCTGGACCCGCCAACCCCTCCCCCGACTCCTCAGATTGTGTTGACTCCCTTCCAAACTATTAAGACGATGTTGCACCCACCTCCTAGTACACTAATGAATGCTTCTATCTCCACTCCTACCCCCCTCCTCCCAAGAAGACAAGGGAAAAGATGCCCAAAGCACCAACAAAACCATGTCCTCCACCTATATGTGCTTTATGTGATGTCCGAGTCCATGCGACACAGAATTTTCTCGATCTTCCTATCCTTCGCAACCACATGCACACTGTTGTCCAGAGTAATGACACTCCAGTTGTTTGTCTTCCAGCCTTACCAATGGTTAAGAACAAATTGCTCAAAACCAACCACCCATGTGCAATTTGTGGTATACATGGTCATTATTCACACCATTTCCCAAAATTTCTCAAGTACCAGTCTCTCCTTAGTGACCTTCACATGCACTCTCGTGAGTCTAAAATCATTGTCCTTGAGGAGATCCACCCTCCGGATTCTTCCTCGAACACCATTAACACCATTACACGATCTTTACTTCCAGTAGTCCTTTCCCGTCCTCAACCATGGAATATCCTCCTGATCTATCCCAACACCACTTTCGCAATGACAGAGAGATCTCTAAAACCACCACTAGTTTTACCCCATTTCACTTAGTCCATGGTGTGGAATCGGTTCATCCCATTGAATACCAGATTTTGTCGCTCCGCCTTGTTGTCAAACTTCTACCTGATACTTCATCATTAGAACAACGCCTACTTATTCTTGAACAAACCAATGAGGATCTTCACAATGCTCTCCAAATTATTGAAGCAGCCAAGACTCGGTCAAAGTCCCATTATGACTCCCACGTCCACCCACGCACCTTTAGAGAGGGGGACCTAGTCCTCTTCTATGAACAAGCCAATGAAAATATAGGGAAAGGGAAGTTTGAATCCATGTGGTATGGCCCTTATGTCATTCATTGATGTCTTGGAAAGGGGGAATATCTCCTTTCTGACTCTAACAGCCACCTCTTGAAGAATCCTCGCAATGGTCTCTACCTCAAGAGGTTCTATGTCTAAATTTTGTCACCATGAGTACCCTTGTGTCATAGTGTTTATTTTTTTGTTTTACATCGTTTTTTTCCATGAGTCCCACAATTTGTTTCCTTGGTTGTTCTAGATGGATCATACATCACCTTGATATGTTGGTTTCGTTGATGGAGCAAGTAGATCGTCTCATAATCTTGCGTCGGCTGCATGGGTCATTTATTCCCCATCACATGAGTTGATCCATATCTACGGAATGTGTGTTGGTGTTGCTACCAACAACCAGGATGAGTACGCCATGTTGCTAGTCTCTTGACTGCTGCCCTCCACTTGGGTATTTGTCACCTTGATGTCTTCTTAGACTCCCACTTTCTTGTCTCCCAGTTGAATAACTATTATCGGGTACGTGATCCTTGCCTCTTTAGAAATTTCATGTCCAGTAGACAATTGGTTAGGCATTTCATATCCATTTCATTCATGCATGTTCCCAGAAGTCTCAATAGTGTAGCATACCAAATGGCTAATGACGTTCTAGAGTGGCACATCAATCATCGCATATAGGAAATATATTGTGTCATGCATCATCATATATTCATGCATACATATGTCATATACATCATATAAGCATAATCATAAAAAGAGAATCATAAAACCCATAAAAAATATAAAAAGGTGCGTCCATGTTCAAATATATCATATCATAATGTTCAGTACAAAATGAGAAGCTCCGCAGGCTTTCTCGTCTGATCATACACATCATACAAAAATACCCATGTTCAAATGCATTGAGGGAAACATCACAAGATGCTAGTATGATTCATCCTCCTCTGACTCTATGTCCTTTTCTAAGTCCTCCTCCTTGATCAGGATGTCACCTTGTTTCTTCGCTCTGACATACTCAACAACAAACACGATCCTCCTCATGAGAGAGATCCACTTCAAAGGATCCCTGTAGCATGCAGCGATCAGATCATCATCAAGGTAATTCCACCCATCATCAGCAACACCCTCTAGAAACCTCTCCACGTCCAGTCGTAGTGAGTCCAATGTCATACTCTATCATTGTCTATTCCTGTGAGTGGGTGGATCTAACCTCTCCACCCTACCCTACGTCTTTGGTACCCCACTGGAGGGTGACATCCCACATCTGCACATGCACACAGTATGTCATCAATATCTATGACACACATGATCTAGCTATCACTATGCTAGTGAAACTATATATGCATGCAACTATAAAAGCATCATGTATACATTCCGTAAGGTCCCTAGACCTGCCTTGGAGGTCAAGGCATCTTTGGGTCTCCTCGGTAATCCATCCCATCATATGGATAGTCATATACGAGGACTAGAATTTGTCATCATTGTGTAAAAATATCCTAGGTGAATACATGACCCACCAAGCCACCTCCCTCTCTGATCATCATCTCTCACTATCTCCTCATGCGAGGCTCCCGAGATCCCCCCTCGCACACCACCAGATGTGATCGTAGTGTAGGTAGTTTCTCAAATAAAAATGAGCACAAGAATGAGGGGAAACTGAAGTACCCTCCCACCAAACTGGCCCGATTCAACAAATGTTGAACCACCGTCAAGTACATCTGGTCCCACCCATAGTAGGTGCCCCTTAGCACTCACTCTACCATCAAGATATGATCGCTTGAGATCTTGTGTGGTCATGTCAATCCTAGTATGCACAGCACCATAGATTCCATTGCTTGAGTCTCTAGAATCTCGATGTCGCACACCAGTATGTACAACTTGTCCACATACACTGAGGCATAGAAATTCTTAGCGCATAGGTCATCCATCAACACCTTCTTTGAGAGCTTCGATGAGATGTTGTTGATCATTCCCAGTAGCGGGAGGCCAGTCAAAAATTATACATCTCAGAGGGTGATCTCCAAATGATCACCTTGGATGATGAAACACTCAGAGTCTCGATCCCAGTAACTCAACAGCTTTTATAGCAATAGTTTTTTTGAACACATCAAGGGGATCTGAAAGAACTTCAACAACCCACATCAGTCGAGTGTGTCCTGTACCACTCCATCATCCTCCATGTATTCTTGAATATCATCGATGTCTCACTCTCGCCACTTGACTCAAGGCGTCTTGCACATGCAAAATATCCTTGTCAGACATAGTTATGCAAAAATCCTCATTCTAGTCTAGGTCGCATCTATTTGAAAACATTGAACAGGTGCGGCCGGGTCACTCTTATCACCTGCATAGGTACGACTTGGGTGACACCTATATACCTGATAGGAGCACCTGGGTGGTGCTTGTCTTCCTAATAAGTGTGACCTGGGTCGCTCCTTTTCCCTTGAAAAGCGTAACCTGGCCTCGAGAACCCTTCAAGCTCATCCAAGGCCCCTAGAGTGAGGAAAACCAAAAAATGAACCACTAAAAATGAAGGGCTCACTGAGAGATCTTACCTGCAAGTCACGGATCGAAAAACCATTGGTCTAGTTGAAAGAAATCAACATTTTTGTTCTGGGGCCCTCCACTCAAACTTAGCTCTGCATAGTGAAAATGACATAGGTCATGTGGTCCCCCCTGTTTATAGGCCTCAATTTGGTCAAAATTTTCTTGCATGCACCACAGAGTTATCCAACATATGTTTTGTACATCGTTCGCACCATCAGGCTCGGTTTTTCATCCTCTATCCATTGACGAGACCCATGTATCATGCTCTCCTATTTATTTTCTGGGAAATTTCCTGTAGTCACCTCAATTTGGATCCCACCACGTGAATCACACCTTGTACATATTGGCATGTTCACAATCCATCCTCTCCATCCATAATGTAAACTTGGCCTTATTTTTACCACCATCCATCGTCCCACAAGGAGTCCCCACTAGTTTTCCACTGTTATTCATAATCAGACATGTTCATAACATAACTTCTTTTGGTAAATTGAACACTTCCTCCTTTCTTGACTAACCATTACATAGTTTCTGTTAAGATCTTTTCTGGCTCCCAAAAGAATGAAAATATTGTCTAGCATGCTTGCTTCCTTTCACACTCGTTAAAGTACTTGAAAGGGTGTCTATGTGGCATCATTTATCACCTTTTTCGGAATACATAGACTATTAAAAGAAAAGGACCACCCTGACACCTTCTAGCTAGGAAGGTTTCCCTTTGTATCCTTTTATGCTTTGTCAAACATTGGGACCGTAACTTATGAAAAAGCTCATTTATGGCCTATAGTTAACCTCTTTTCTAGCCCTCTCATAAAGAAAACATCAATGAGCAAACTTGGTTTCATTCATGCTCGTAAAAGTATTTGAATGACCGTCCAGTTAGTATAGGTTTAACCCTTTTCAGACTGGTTGGAATACCTATGGTAAATAAGTCTCTCTACCGTTTGATTTGGGAGAGCTATCCTTTGTACACTTTTATCATTTTTTAGGCTTAGGAGACTACCATACGAAAAATATACCACACTGGATTCTTCTTCCTATTTTTAGACTCTCTAAACATGAAAACACCATCAAGCATTTACCATCTTGGGCTCGATAAAAATCCATGAGATAGTATCATATCAAGCATACTTATATCCCTTATTTGTGATCCTTAAAATATGAAGAAGACCCAAATGGTGTCTTTTGGAGACCCCACATGTCAAATATGATCTCACATTATGACATATTTTCCCCATTGGGTCTCCTTTGTTTAGAGTACTCTAGGTGGAGGCTCCCTTGGATCCCCTGGATATCACCATTCCAGTTACTCCCCCAAGTCTTTCCCATTGCATTTATCTCCCCAATTTCACACCTATGATCCCATTCCCATGAGTCAGTTTCATTTGCTTCCAATTCCACCCTGTTTTCATACTCTGAACAAAGGAATTTTGAGTCCCCCACACTCCCCTACCCCATTCCACATTCAATTTCTCAGTTCCCTGACTGTTCCATATATCTGGTTATCCCCCTCGTGCTTCTATCAAGGAAACATCATTTCCTTGTTAGTTACAGGTCTTCTTCAAGAGGATAGACCTAGAGATCCATGTATCCTAGTTTCATCCACCTCATTGATGAGTTCCTTGCACCACTTGAAAGGAGTCATTAGTGCCTCTCAGGTTGGTTTTGTCTCACATTCTCGACTTCAGCTACATCACTGCACTATTGAGATTCGTACAGGTTATTGGTTCCTTCATTATTTGGTCGAAGACCCCAGTTCTCACCTGACTCTAACACATTGGTGAGTCTACTATGGGACCCATATAGTTTCATGTCCCTTGTGATTTTTAGGTTGCGTTGGAGATAGTGTTTGGAAGCCCCCAATGTCATGCTTTCATGTATCTCCAGTACTTGATGCCACTTGTTGTACCTTAGAGATTTTGACTTTTAGTCATTGATTCCATACAGATGTGTACACCTCTAGATATAGTAGAGCATCAGTTGTTATGATATTGCATTCTATGAGAATGGCATTGTTCCTATGTATCATTTATTTATATCAACATTTGTACTTAGCCTCCCATTGAGGCCACCATTATGTATCACTAGTTGTATATGTATTGATCAGCTCCAATTATTTGAGCCTTGATCTCCGTTTTTTTTTTAGACATTGTCACGAGCATGGGTATGCCCGCCTTGTCGATATACATGTCTAATATTATATGTACCTCATCCATTTTTGAGAAGTAATACAAACCAAAATACACCATATTTTGAATTAGGAGACTCCACTCCTCTGTGGTCCTCTCCAGTCTCTCCATTGTTGTCACCATTTTCCCTTGATCCTATGATGTATTTTGGCCATGCGATGATCTCCTGCCCTCACACATCAGGGTGAAATATTTTAATACCAAAAAATTTTCACCTAGCTCTCCATGGTCTAAACCATAGTCATACATCATATTCCCACCATTTTTACCTTCACAACTAAATTTCCACCAATTATGGTCCAAAACATTATTATTCATTCCCCATAAATGAAGGGAAGTTGAGCATTTATTGTGATTTCTCTCCACTCTCTCCAAAAAGGGCCAAAAACCCCTAAAAATGAGAATGGGTCAAAAACCCTTGGACCATCCTATAAAGACATTGTGAATTCCTCCCCCAAAACACTTTTTGTCACATTCCTGAACTTTTTGGCCATTCCAGAAACACACTTTTTGACATTGTTCTCATATCTTGCCATATCATCTCCCACGGTGTACATTGAGCTAGCTTTGTACCCATTTGGATCCATTCCCCATTTGACAACCATACCTGGAAGAGACTGGAGACCCAAACCATGGAGCTGCGAGACCTTTTCCTCAGAAGGATACGATAGCCCACATTGCAGAAAAATGTTTGAATGCTTTTATTTTTGTTAGTTAGTAAAATATGTTTGAAAAAATCTAAAAAATATTATTATTGTTGTTCTAGTTTCCCATTATTATTGTTTAACTCTACCCTATGATCTGGACAATCTAGGGTAGGTGCTTTTGCATGAAGTAGGGGAGAATTCCCCACTACACATTCATTCTCCAACATGACATGGACATTACACATGTCAAATCTCCTTCATCCACCATAGTTTGAAAAATATTTATGCTGTGAGATGAGACAAATTTTGAAAAGCAATGTGGTGGGAGTTCTTGGTTTCAAATTATCCAAGTAAAATGGTATTAAATGATAATTGCAAGGTCAAACATGCATATAACTATGAATATTACCTAACATTACATGGGGATATTTGAATTACTTCCAAAGTGGACATGGTAGATTATGCATGGGCCATATCTTTAACACTGCTACAGTTCTAAGTTTCCAACAATTAGGGTTATGCAAAAACCTGCTTAAAATTCATGTGGATAAATAAGGCACTAAATAAATTGTAGGATTTGGTGGTGAAAAATATTAAACAATTAATAAACTTTCCAACATTAAAATTTTCAACTCGAGGAGAGTGTGAAATTGTGAGGTACAGGAAAAATATATGCAGGATTAGAATACAACTAACCTATGCTAATACAGGAAACAAATATATGATTTTTGTTGAATCCAAATGTAAGAAATAACAAAACGGCATAAAGTAAATTCAAGAAAGAATGAGAGTAAACTTAACTACAAAAGCGTGCAAATGAGAAAATTAATCTATAGTAAAATATGTGAGAAATGACATATGATAAATGAAAAATAATAAGTGACAAATGCATGTGAACTCACATAAAATCTAACTTAATCAACTCATAAGAAAAATATTGAAACAATATGGAGAAAATCAATAAGTTTACACTACATTGACATCTACATTACATAAAAATCAAAATCATGACAAACCAATTGAAATTATGTCTAAATCTAAAAAAGACTTTACACAATTCTTCTTTAAAAAAGAAACTACTTCCATGTCTTGCTTCCTAATCCTTGGTTAGACTAACATAAGACTATTCCTACTAACTACTCACTTTCTATTAGCTTCATCCTCCCAAATGAAGAGAGAGCACTCCTATTTATACATGAGTTGCTTTGAAAAGAGGATAAGCAACTAATAAATGTAGATCCACTTTTCTCTCTGAAGAAGGTACAACCAATTTCCAATAATTACAAAATATTATCCCTTCAAATACTCTCACAAATATTGGATAAATATTCTATCCATATTTCCATGATCTTCTCCTTGGAATAAACTTGAATAATTATCTCCTTCAAATATTGAAATGGTGGAGGAAATACTTGAGAAGATTTTGAATAATCCTTTCGTTGAAAATATTCAAATATTCCTACACATTTACAAAGCTCATTCGACTTTGAGATATAAATGAAAACATGTTAATTTTCTAATATTTAATCATGAATTCTCTTAAAATACTTAAAAAATAAACAAATTGGAAAATAATAAGGTAAACCCATATTTATTCATGAAAATTGTATAAGGAATGGTTAATGGAGTAATGGAATATGGATGAAGGAGAGGAATAGTGGAAGGAAAATATGATGAAAATGTGACATTTGGGTGACCCAACATCTCCCCCCAACTGAATTTGTTGCATGTCCTCATGAAACTATGCATAAACTTTTTGGGCTTCTTAACTTTGTCTTTGCATGATGATTCTTTTAACAATAAATCATTCCATCATGTGAAATACATAAGTAGCAGCCGGTTTGACTTATGGTTGGTCCTTATGTGACAACCATGAATATCACAAATGTTGGTTCTTGTGTTAACAACATTCATTTATTTTACTCATGTGCTTGTTGCAATACATAATATTTGGAAGTATACATACATTGGAAATGATAATCCATCAATGTACATTAGAAAACATTTTCTTCATGTTATGAACCATACCAAAAATAGATCAAATTGTAACAAAGTGTAATTTGGAAGAGACATGTTGGTCAATGGTAAATGGGATGATGCCATGTGTAAAATGGAATCAAATGGTAATGAATATACTTCCCTCCCAACTGAAGATGTTTTATACTTATGAAAATGAGTAAGGAAATGTAACATAGTGAGGGAATTTTCCAAATTCATTCATTTCTAGCATTTAAAGAATTGCATGATTAAAGATTAGAAAATAACATACCTCCACTTACCCAAAAAGGTGATGGACTATGCAAGAGGAATGTAGCTAATGCTGCTACTGGATCACAGACTGTGAAGTGAAGGAATTTGAACCACTTGGTTGTATGAGTCAAAAGCTAAAAGTGGAACTATGGGGCTAGAAGTATGCTGCTGCAAAACGACTGATGGAGTCATGAAAAGTATATATAGTCTTCACCTACTACAAAACCAAATGGTACAATTCTAGTCATGTGAATAAATGTGTCGATGTCGAGCATGAAAATAAGTCATTGGATTACCCACCATTGATGGATTTCGTTAACCAATGCGAGGAAATCTCACATTGATGTCAATGAGTGACAAGGTACCTAAGTACATTTTGTGAGGTGCGAATAAATGAGTTGATGTCGATCCACTTGTAAGATCTAACGATCAAGGGACATTGATGTATTCCTATGATTTTTAGCGAGAGAACTTGCCATTAAGCCATGCAAGCCTCAAGGTACTAAAAATAATTCTAGTATGTATCCTAGATAATGAGTTGAGGTCGATGGGGAAAGACTTGTTGAAATGTGGGCCTTAAGGAATCCCACATCAGTCAACGTGATTTGTAAAAAATGAGTGGTAGGACTATAGATGAAAGATCCCATGGTCAACAAAAAATTAGGAAAAGGATATCAAGGTAATTCAATCATGGAAAGGAAAGTTGAATGGTTTGATTCATGAGACAAAAGATGTACTGAAAATGAGGAAAGAATGTATACAACTCATAAAACTAGACATGTGGGAAATCATGATGTTTAAAGCAATGAAAAGTGGACTCCAACGTGGATGACTAACAAGATTAGAAAGAGGGTGGTATGGAAACATATCATAACACAATTTGGTTTTCTGAAAGGTTTCGTTATGGAAACAGAAGGTATCACAGGTGTGATGCAAAGCTTAAATCCTTCAAGCTTTCGATGAAACATTGTATTTGAAATATTTTGTGATACTTGCAAATCACTTTTGTATGAACAAGTTTTTTGGATTGTATTCAAACTTGTAAAAGGTTAGCACTAATACTGCAACAAAATTGTGAGAGCATCAAAAAACATAAATGTAGGAAAAATACGTGTTTAGCAAATCAAATTCAAGATGAAATAAAATGTGTTTTTACCGATTGGGAATGGCACATCTTTAGACAATCATTTTCATGAATACATGTTTGAAGTGACTTAAGAAACCAAGTTAGCTTAAAATGTGTCAAAGAATGAGCTAATGTTTGAGGAAATTCTATGATACATTTTCAAAAACAAAACAAAAAATTATGATTTTTTTTATTTGTATGTTTCACCTAAAATTTTTATTTTTATTATTTTTAGTTTTTAATTGTTTTGTTTATTTTATTTTATTTTTCAGCCCAACTCAACCACAAATCTTATATCTAAAAGCATGATTGCATTTCAAACCCTACTTTAAAACAACAAAAATAAACAAATGTGTATTTTTATTTGTTTATTTTCTTTTATTTTCTTATTTATGAAATTCAAATCAACCGTGTAGCAAAATTTTCACACTTGAAAGTGGGTGGACCAATGCCAAAACAGTTCTAAATATTGACACTTATATACTTAAAATGCTTAAAGCAATGAATGCATGGCATTAGAAAGGACAAACAAAATATTTAATTTTTCATCCTAAGTTTGCATTGCAGCCAACCGAAATTTTGTTATGGTAAAAGATGTTGCGTCTTCGAAACAAGAGACATTTTATTCATCACAAAACCACAAGATGGACAAATTAATTGAAGCATTCATTGCCACATTAATTAGAACCAAATCCACTTCTGCAGGAACTAGAATAAAGATGGGTGAATGTCATGAGGCCTATGCTACATTACTTCCACGAGAAGCATACAGAAATGCATTCTGCAAGCCAAAAGCTCATTCATGTCGCAATTCATTTCTATAAATCTCGTTTCTATGCTGACAATAGGGATTCTTCTGTCATGAGCTTAATGTTCTACGCAGAGACAAGGATAGAGGTAGACGTAGATTCCTAATGCTATCAATGGTGAAAATATTTCCAAATATCGCAGTAGAAAAAATGATCTAGTAGCATAATCCCATGTTTGAACATGACTTGTTTTGTATGTGCATATCAACCAATCAACATTTTGTTGTCCTATAAGAACTTGTATGTTGGAACCTTGAGGTTGTAAGGTGCAGTACCCTTCCTAATTCTGTCCTATATGTCATAATGAAATCCATGGAAAGGATAGAACCAATATCCATAATCCCTAGCATTGGGAAATGAAACACAACCAAGGTGGGTACAAACACCAATCACTCTAGATTTAAAACTCGTGTTGCATCTTCCTGAGGATTACGTAGATAATTCACATTTGCACTATTTTCCAATTAGATGTCATCTTCTGTGTGTATCCTAATAAAAGCAGGATTTCCACGCCACTTGACTGTAACAGTTTCAATACTGGATTAATCCACTTCAAGGGATTACATTGCAAGAACATCCTTACTTGTAGAAATGCTTAAAATAAATTTCAGAACCATCAATTGGATAAAGGAATCATATACCTTTCCTCATCATCGCTCATGAAATCGTTCTCTTCGTTGCTCATCATCGACTCCTCTATGTGTTATAGCACTTCCAGTTCCAAATACCACACCTTAAACTATGGTAGAACCAATGATGCTTAGCATAGATCCACCACCATTAGGTTGAACGGGGGTAGCAAGAGGAGCATGAAAGACGAGTTGGGGTTGCGAACTAGTGCCTGAGGTGCTGCCTTATTCCTCCACTGTGAAAAGGCATGATTCCAAGGACAAATTGAAAACAAGGGAAAGGTTGATAGCTATTGAGCAATTGTTCACTTTCAATAATCATATTTTCTTGCAAAACAAGTTGGAATCTATAAAAATTTATCTCCGGTAATGTTATGGCCATTAATCGCCAAACAAAACCACCGATCAATTGAGAGATGGATTGATGAGGAGGCGGCGGCTTATATAGGCTCTCATCTATCGAGAGAAAACACATAATCTCGACCATGCAAACTTTACCCATGGCTAGATCAAGGGTGGCTCCACCTAAATCCAAATTAATTCAGAATCAAATGGTATTTTCTAGGTGATTCACGCATCTATTAATGCCAGAGGAAATATCCCCCCAAATATTTCTAGTTCTATTCCTGTGAAACTCCTCTCTTTTCACATTTTTCCACCTCATGAGCCAAACCACCGCCTCTAAAGAGATATTCTTTCTTGAAGAGGTTGCACAATATCTGTGATCGACATCAAATCTCAACTCAATTAGAGATTTGATCTCTTGTAACAATATTTAGGTAAAGGCGTCCAGATATAATGGGATTTGGTATTACAACTGTCGATGGGAAATTCTCATGCTCCTAACCTATCGAAAATTATGTAAGACCATAGGATCCTTTATCTTGGAGTCTAAGTTCTCAGGAAACACAATAGGGGTGAAGATATTATAGCTTGAAAAAATGATTTGTGTATATCGAATGGTTCATCCCATTCTTGGTTGCCTATTTTCTATGTCATTTAATTCAATACCCACTGTCAGAAATATCGAAACTCTAACTATACCCACGAAATCATGATCACAACACATGATCAATCAAGATTTCTTTCACCCTTTAACAAGAATATCAAAACCCTTTCATGTTGAGGACCTTCGCTATTGGTTTCAAATCTGGTTGAGTAAAGAGAACAATACAATGGTGGACAAAGAAGGTGCATGTTTCTGGATTGATAATGTACAGAGGCACTATTATCATCAAATCAAGATTAAGGAGTGGTTGGCGAAGTCGAAATATTTCTCTATAAAAATTATGTGAGGATGTGTCCCGACATGCAAATCAAGCTAGATCTATGTAAAATACAGCCATGCATGAGTGCAGATCGAGGTGAACTACCTTGTGATTTCCAACAAGTGACAACACAGAACCGCTCTTCATTTGTGAAATTTTTATTTTATTTTACTTTTACTATATTTCATTATATTTGTCTAATATTTTTTTTTGCAGGATTGTTTGAGGTCGAAGGATGAAAGTGAAGAAAAAAACATTGATTTTCAAGTTATTTCATGTTGATTTTTGTTTTTATTTATATTCCTAAAAGAAAAAAAAACTTCAAATTCATTTAAGACAAAAAAAAATAATATGACTGCCCTATTTTGTATCCCTCTTAGGCCGAGGAGTGTTGGGCTCTCATCAAAGTGGAAACAATCCCACCCGTGGATCCACAGGTCACTCCTCAAATGCAAGGTTTCTCAATAGGGAGGATGCGAACATTGTGAAACCCCCAATGGTTTCCACCCCATCTAGCTTCCAAGACACTTGTTTTTAGTGGATTAGATCAATATCAATGACATGTGCTATTACTACACTTGCTCAACCCTCTGTCTTATCTCTGAATACCCTGGAGGGTGATGACTGAGTAAAGGAGGAAGGGCTAGGTAAGGAGGTTAATTTCCATCTGAGCTTTAAGATAATGAAATAAACTTGCAGAAACTTAACAGAACAATAATAAACAGATTTCCATTTGTAAATAGTTAACCATACAAGCAACTGAATGTAAAAATAACTTGAAAAACATAAAGGTCATGGAAAAAGGCCAAAAACAAGTGACTGGGTTGCTCAAAAAGCTAAAATATGAGCTCTTGGTCGCTCAAAAAGAAGAAACAAGAGTGACTGAGCTCCTGGGAGGCCAAGTAGCACTTTTAGGGGCTGAATGAGCGACTGGGTCGTACCTTTAAATCCTGAATCAGTGACTGGGTCGCAAATTTTTTTTTAGGTCGCTCTTTTCAGGCCTGAATAGGCAACTGGGTCGCATCTTTCGGGCTTGAATGAATGACTGGGTCACTTCTGGGCCTAAAACAACATCGACGGAGCCTATAGAGGCAGGTCGCACTTGTTGAGGCCAAACATGCGACTAGATCACTTTGTTCTAGGATAAATAGGAGACCGAGTCGCTCCTTTCGGCCTGAAATAGGTGACTGGGCCCGAAAACAAGAAAATTTAAAAAACGGGGTCAGGTTCGACCGACAGTAACTGGTACTGGGTCTTAATGGACTCGGATTGGCCCTCTAAGGGATCTATCAGGTACAAAAATGGAAGAAAACTTCAAAGAAACTTCTAATCAACTATTCAAAAACCTGCAAAAAACTATTAAACCCCAGGGATCCTGTGGGATCGACCCGACGGAGTCACCAAATTGTAGCCAAGGAAAAACCCTGGCTACGTGTAGAAGCACCTCCCTTCCATCTAGAGGAGGAAAGGGTAGAGTCAATGGAGAAGAAGCAAGCTACAGCAAACTGTTAGAAAATAAAACAAATATGAAGCATCTACATACTACAAACTAAATAAATAAACATGAAACAGTATACCTTCCTATGTGGTTTGAAAGGGGGCCACCATGCCCAAACTCGGAAGATGCCTCTCCACAGGCTAGGATTGGGTGGAGTTCTAACTCAACACACCAAAGAGAATGAGCAAATGGAGGAATGGAGTTGTGGGGGGTGAATAGCTTTAGAGTGAAAGGTCTCTCAAGGTACTCATACGAGAATTATAACGGCGGGGAGGAAGAATCATGTGTTTGATGGTGACCCCTACACCTCTATCTATACTTTTTCTCAACTTTTTAGGGTATTTATCCCCTGGTTAGGGTTTTGGGCCCTACCTTGGGTTTTAATCCCTTTTCACTTGTTTCTAAACTCCTTTTGGGGTTTTTAATCCCTTTTAGGGTTTAAGCGCTCTTTTTGGAATTTTTAGCTCATTTTTGAGACTTTTAAGCTCTTTTGTGGGTTTTGTAAGCCCTTTGAGGGTATTTTTGGAACTTTTTTGAGAGAAAAACATAGGATAAATGGGTGTAGGGGTAGAATGGGTTAGGACATGGATGTCTTTGCATGGTGTAAGATATATGAGAAATTTTTTGGGTTACCAGATTGCCCCCATATGTGTGAGGGCATGAGCTCATCGTATGGCTTATGGACATCATTGGATCTTGGGGATCATGGAGAGACCTGTTATCTCCCAAAAAGTACACCGTCATTTTGGGTGATAGGATGGGTTAAAATTTTTATATCTGTGAGTCTTGTGCTTCAAAATCCAAATTTTTGCTTTCGGCAGTGAACTCAATCTGTGGGAGTTTACTTAACTGACGAAACAGGCCCATTTCGGCAGCTAAGACGATCTGTCAAAATGATTTTTAGCTGCCGAAAATGTTTTATGTGTGAAAAAAATAAAATCGTGCCTCATCACTCATCAATCGAGCCTGTTTCATCATATCAATTGGTGGGTAAATGCCAAAAGTCAGCTACATGCCAATTCATCAAGTTTATCCAAAAGCATTGAGTTGTAATTTCATTGGAAGGCTATTCGCTTCAATATGCATGAAAATTACGCGTGGAGGATATTTGATCCAGCGCATCACTACACATGTCAAATGCCCAAGATCACAAGCAGCATCCATTCTAATGTGTTTGAAGGAGCTATTGAACAAAAGGATTTGAGAAAACTGGATCTTCACCAAACATTGGATTCTAGGCAGTTGCTGTCAAGAAAGAAAAGGAATCAATGGGCAGTAAATCAGTAGCTGAGGCACCAAATGTTTTGGCTGGTTCAGAGGTAAATAAGCAGCTGGACACTGATGCTGATCCAACCTTCGATCAATGACTTGATGTAATAAGAAGGTCTGCACTTCAGAAAAATCGAGTCAGAGATTTGCAGATCATTTGGAGCACAGGTTATATTTGGAAGTGAAATTGTCAAGAGACCCAGGGCTGCAAGTTATTCATATACCTGATTTGAGTATGCATTCAAGAAGTGATCTCCAGCTTTTGAAGCATTTACTAGATTATGTTGAGTATCATTGCAAGCCTCAGTTTTCTAAACGAATATGCCTAAATCCCATACTGTTCCCTGTCACACGAAATAACTCAAGAGGAATTTTTGCTGAAATCGCGTGATCTTGCGGGGATATTTTGACGGCCTTCCCGAACTCCAAATTCATATCTGAAAGCACCAGTGGATAGCTTATGATCTGTAGATCAAAATCGACTATTCGAACATGCAAAATGGACATCGGACGGTTGAGAAAATCGATTTTTTCCAAAGGCAGTTTTTTCAGGAATTCTACAGCTTTCGGCAGCTTAGGCGAGCCCCACAGAGCTCATTAGCTGCCAAAAGGACCGACTTCCGGCAGCTAAGGCACGAAATCAGCAGAGTAGTTAATTTCCAAAAGCCTGTTTTTGCAAAAAATTTCTCTATTTTCGCCCAGATCTCGATTTTATTCGCTGGACCAGTAAAAGACCGATGAGAATGAATAGATTATGAATTATATTATCAACATCTGAAGGTTCTTGGGCGAATTTTCAATCAGTGGTACATATTAAATGACTTTCACCTTGAAATGAGGGATGGTTCTAAAGGTCAATTGCCACATCAGCAGCTTAAATGTCTCTACGCCCAGCTAAGTTCACCGAGCCTTGGGAGGCTTCTGCACTTCATCGACCACCGAGTTTTGAAGAAGATTAACACATCATCAAGTGCCCCAATTCAAGGAATCAGTTCCTTATCTTTTGCAATTACTTTTCTATGTTGATGTTCCAGTTAACTGAACCAGATCCACATTTTTAGGATCTAAAAACTATTGTGTAAAGGCTATAAGGCCTGAGAACCAAGACTTTGTAATGGTTCGATTTTGGATGCAAATTCTCTGCTATGGTACTCATCTTTCTCATGCTAATATAGATCACAGGCTTCTCTCAGCTTTGATGTCAGTTTCCATTTTCTCTTTCACTGTATCAGTGTTGTCTGGCTTTGAATGTGAATGTTTACTTTGCATTGTTTAGCTCACAGCTTGGTATTAGTTTCTTAAATGTCTCTCGAGCCCTACTATGTATTGGTTTGGTTACATTTGTTCTTCATCCACCTTTGATATTATATGCTGATTGATCAATTCTTGAGAGCACTGTTTCATTTATTTATCATACTGAAGGTCTGAATGTCATGCTCAGTTTTAGTCATCCCATTGATCCATCTTTGAAAAAACACCAAAAAACATCGAATTCTTAAGTTACCAGGCATACCTAGCTTATAACCCTAGGTAGTTTCCTGGAGTGATAACAAGACCTGTGAAGAAGCGGTGCTTCCTCATTTGGGACATGGTGGATTTTTGTTTTGTATTAATGTTGGTTACCATCAATGGGTGAGATACAAAGAATGCATGACATGTATGTGGACGAGTCAGGCATCCCCATGCTCGTAACAATGTCAAAAATAATAATGCGATCAAGGCTCCAAAATACAAGGGTCGATCATGTACAACTGTTGTTACATAATGATGGCCTCAATGAGAGGCTTAATACAACAATGATCTAAATAATGGGTAAATCAAACCCATGGCATTCTCATGGAATGCAATATCTTCACAACTGGAAGTTTGACATCACCACAAGGACTTACTGACAGAGGGTTAGAGTCTCTTTGGTACAATATGCCACATCAATCATGAATATATATAGAAGCACTGCTCTGGGGCTTCTGAACACTGTCTCCAACGCAACCCAAAAATTACAAGGGACATGAACATGTCTGGGTCCCTTTATAGAATCACCAATGTGCTAGAGTTAGGTGACAACCGGGTCTTCTAACAAATACCGCGCGAACCCATACCCTGTACAAATCTCAACAGTGCAATGATGTAGCTTAAGTCGAGCATGTGAGACACAACCATCCCTAGAGGCACTAAGGACTCCTCTGAAGTGGTCCAAGGAACTCATCAATGAGGTTAATGAAACTAAGATACAGGGACCTCTGGGTCTATCCTCTGGAATACATGTGTTGTCATTGATAGAGGGAGACCTACAATTGACCAAGAAAATGGTGTTTCATTCACCAAAAGCATGAGGGAGATAACCAAAGATGTGAGAAAATATGGGGACTGACACACTAAATGGGGAAACAGGGGTAGGGAATCACGGGGGACTCAAACTTCCTTTTTTCAGAGTACGACGATGGGGCTGACCTAGCAACAAATGAAGCTGACTCAAGGGAGGGGGATCATAGCTGTTATACCAGGAATGTAACTACAGATGAGAAATACTTGGGTTTGGGTAGATAATCTGTTTGATATTCATGGGATCCAAGGAAGACTCATCGCAGAATAATTTGAACAAAGATGACCCAAAGGGGGAATGCTGACAAATTGTAACACATGGGGTGGCGTCTAAAGACACCGTTGTGGCACGATCTTGTGGATTTTCAATGAGCCCAAGAAAGTAAATGATCGATGGTGCTTTCAATTTTAGAGTGTCTGAAAGCATGAAGAAGATTCCAATGGGGTCTCTTTTGCATTGATAGTCTCTTGTGCCTGAAAAAGGATAAAAGTATACATAGGAGAGCTCGCCCATCATTTTTAGAGGATGGGATACTTCTTTACCGTTGATAGTTCAATCAGGTCGGAAAAGGTTAAACATATACTGACTATACAATCATTCAAATAATTTTATGAGCATGAACAAAGCTAAGTTTTCTCAGCAATCGTTTCTTGATGAGAAGGATGGAAAAGAGCTGAAAGACAACCCATGCTAAGCTTTTTCATATATTTTGGTCCCAATGCCTGAGAAAGCATAAAATGTTCATGTATTTGTAACTTCGGAATGTATTCACTTGTATATTTCATGTCATACCCCGATGTTCCTATCGAGAGAATAAATAATGTAAACAAGTCATGTAAATTCAATGAGGTTAACCCTCCATTGTAAGTCGAGGCAATAGTACCCACAATTGAGTTAATGTTAACCCTCCTTATTGATCGAAGGGTAAAGTCCCCACAGTTGAGGGTCACTAGGGTTATTAGACTCTCCTAGAGAAGTCGGCCCTGGTAAGCAATTGTTAAGTGAGGTCGACTTATTAGAGTGGAAATAAAGTGAACGGAAGAATATAAATAGAAGTGAGGCTCTCCTCATTTCTACACACACACTCACTCAACTGGGGTGCATGAGTGAGAGAGGAAAATCTCTCTCAAGTGAGAGAGAGAGAACAGCTGTGGAGATCATCTTTTTTGTATTTGGGTTTTACTGCTGCCATTAGTGCTCATTCTATATCTGAGGAAGTTGCGGGGTTTTCTCCTTTATGGTTTCCCCAAGGAAAATTCTTTGTATCTCTTGTCTCTTCTGATTATTGTTGTGCATGTTATTCTCTCAAATAAGATCCCAAGATCATATAACTTAAATGATAAAAATCTAACATGGTATCAGAGCTAACCTGAGAAGAAGACATTGTGCAGCTATAGAAGCTAGGGCTTCTTACTTTTTGGGTCTCTCTCTACAATCCATCAGCAAAATTATGCTAGGATAACTCTCCATTGAAGGGCGCATCTTTCTGTCGAAGCAGAATTTGATTCCAGACATTTTTCATTTTTGCTGTGGGAAGTTAGGGATTTTTATAGAAGAGGAATTTTTGACCGAGCCCTACATAGGATTACTCTCCTCCTCAAAATAGAAATTTAGAGACCAAGGTTGATATTTTTTGTTGGGTAAAACTCTGGGAAAGTCAAACCCTAGTTTGACCCCGGGCCTGAAAAACCCTAAAATACTAAAACTGGTAGTTTTGGTACCTTATCTATATCTCAGGATTGAAGAAGTCTCAGGAGACTAAACTTTCACAGGCCGGAGATAAAATCTTGATGTACCCTGTTTAAAACTTTCAGCCTCAGATTTGCTATATTTTGGGAGATATGTTTCCTCCAAATCAGGGTTCCAGCCTCTTCCATGATTCATCCCTAAACTGGACACCTAGGGAGAATTGCAATATCTCGGGCTAAAAATATCCAAATGAAAATTTTCAAGATGTTCCAGATAGGGCATGGAATTTAATTTATGTGGCAAAAGTTTCAGACTATGATGATTAAACAGTGACATGTGGTAGTCCGTACAAGTTTTATATTATGAACAGTCCCAAAATAAGTCACCTTCGAAAAACTATCATAAGTCCCAATTGCTGAAACCAATTCTAGTAAAACCTATGGTGTTTGAAAGAGGATAGATGAGGTTACATCAGTACGAAATTAAAGACATATAGGAGTAGTAATTTTGGAGATACTATAGAAACAGTGTCAGGAATTTTTGTAGAAGAAATTGGTAAACTAGGACTTCATGTTCCGGGAGCTTCCCTCCACTGTTTTCAAAAAAGAGAAGATTGGATAGCTCACCTTGAAGAGGTATATATTTCTATACAAGAAGATCTAAAATATTCCAAGTTTTGAAAATTATGGTTTCTCTGACAAACCCTAGATCAACCAGCTCCAGAACCAGGATGAACATCTCAAATCGGTAATATCTAATCTTTTGCTATTTACATTTGAGGTTCTCATTTCTAAATGACTAGTCGCACCATATTGATGACAATCTTGGTGAAACTGACAAATTCCAAGCATGGAAGTATTGTATCACACTAGTTCTTGAAGAAAATGAATTGGACACCTACATAAGTGGAGAGGTTCTAGTTCTAAAGGAAGATGGGGCTAAAAGCCTTACACAAGAAGAACTTGGTCAAGTCCAAGAAGATCATTGTTGATTCAATCATGGATCACCTTATACCACAAGTGTCTTCCCTAAAGACACCGAAAAAGATGTTTAATTCCTTGACCAAACTATTTGAAGGGAAGAACATAAATCAGAAGATGACTTTGAGAAAACAATTGAAGAATGTGAAGATCCAGAATGCAGAGACCATGTAGTCATACTTTACAAGGGTATCTCAAATCAAAGAACAACTTGAATCAGTAGAAGAAGAAGTGGAGAATGTAGAAGTTGTGATAACCACCTCCTAGAAGGAAGTGATTACTTTCAGCAGACTCTGGGAAGAGTACACACAAGATGAAGCTTAACTCGTAATAAGAGAAAAGAAGATGGGAGCAACTGAAGATCAAGATTTCACGATTCAAAGAAGATACCTCAAGCGATGAGGAATATGAAGAAATCAATTCTTGAAGAACCTCTTATCTATCTTAAGCATTTGGGTAATAAATGATGTTCTTATGAATGAAGAAGATGATGAAGCTAAAAGAAGGAGTCTACCCACGAAACAAATAAAGATAAGTATTCAATTGTCATTTCATGATATTGTTTTGTTATTCATTTGTTTATATTCAGTTGATGTGTTATGTATGATAGAATGTTTGCATTAATGATAGTATACTACTAATATGCATGTGATGGGTAAGTAGCTCATGGTTCCATACAACTCTCCATTGCTACTTATCTAGAATGAAACCTCTTTGCTGACATATTGAATTAGTGAAAAATCTCAATGATGTCATGGTAGAAATGGAAGGCATCTAGAAATTTTCCGTGAGATATGGATGAATGTTGTATTATAGTTGCATGATCATATATTTAAGCATAAGAATTTTTCATTATGAATATTCCTTATGAAATGTTTCTAACCATACAAATGCAATTGACTTGTAGGAAAGATTGCGTACAATTGCCTACAAGAAAAGAAGGATGAGACTTGTTCCGAAGAAAAAGTGATGACAGTTCAAGAAAGAATCCAAGATGAAGATTAATATGATGATACTTTTAAAGAAAGAAAGAGGCCTCAGAGACACTCTAGTTATGTGAAATTGCTAGGCAACATCATTGATGTAGAGCCTTCCAGCTGTGAAGAAGTAGCCAAGAAGAAAGGGAAGGAGAGTACCAGTTCAAGAAGAATGATGTCTAGGATGTAGCATCAAGACCTAAAGGGAATTCTGCAGTATCTTCCATATGGATCTACAAGATCTAGCATGAATTAGATGACAACATCATGGGATACAAGGCAGGATTCATAGCATGAGGCTTCTCACACAAAGAAGGCATAAACTACGAAGAGACATTTGCAGCCAGTGGGAGTTGAGGCACATGACAGGCAGACTCATGTGTGCAAATTAAAGAAGGACTTGTATGATCTCAGAAGACACCCTTGGGATAACACATACATGAGGAGCTTGAAGATCACCTAGAGTGATGAAGATCTTAACCTTTGCTACAAGGTTGAAGATGAAATCCTATAGAGGATGAAAAGCTCACAGATAGGTGCAAGAAGAACGTTTTCAAGATAGAGGATCTTGGTATCCAGTGACCCTAGATGGATACATAGAATAATAGTAGCAGAGTAATCTACTTGTCACTCCAGTACATGATACATGGAGTACTAAAGGCAGAGGGAGAATAATGCTCCGCTTCAGAGGTAGTGACTGCATAAGATCCCGAGGTTCGACATGGTATGACAAGATGGACAGCTTACTGATGGCTCTAGGATTCACTGAGAGTCAAGTGGATTCCAACCTTTACTTCAAGGTTGAAGGCGAAAGACCAGTGATGCTCCTGCTATATGTTGATGACTTGTTCCTGACAGAAAAGAGGAACTCATTAGAGATGCAAGAAGGAGACTTGCTACCGAGTTTGAGATGAAGGACTTGGATATGATGCACTACTTTCTAGGTATGGAGGTGTGGCAGAATGCGGATGGAATCTCCCTAGGACAAGGGAAGTATGTAGTAGAGATCCTGAAGAGGTTCAGGATGATGGACTGCAAGGCCATGACCACACCTATGGCATCGAACCTAAAGCTATTGAGTGATGCTTCATCAGAGACAGTTGATGCCACAATGTATCATCATATGATTTGTTCCTTGATGTACCTGATGAATACGAGACCAGATATTTGATTTGTTGTGAACGAATTCATGTCCTTGATAGATACGAGGCAAGTTCACCTAATGGTTGCAAAGCATGCAGTGAGGTACCTAAAGGGTACAGTTGAGTATGGGCTCAAGTATGAGATGAATCAGAAGATTAACCTAGAAGGTTATGTGGATTCTTATTGGGCAAGCAGTGCCATTGATAGGAAGAGCACTTTGAGGTGCTACTTCAACATGAGATCATGTGTGATCTCTTGGTTTAGCAAGAAGGAGTCCTATATGGCACTGAGTAAAGCCGAGGAAAAATATGTTGCCACTTGCTTGGCTATTTGGGAGGTAGTATGTTTCTTTTGAAAACTACTATTTGATTTGATTGATATGACTTTCATTTTTGGTATGATGCAAAGAGGAGCAGTGAAGCTCCATTTTGTGATCCAAATCAAGATCTCTCGAAAGAGGGAGTTCTAGCATAGCTGGTGAGACAGGTTTTCTGAGCATAAATCCTAGTGAAGCTTGTAGGTTGCTTAGACATAAACAGTCTTGTAGGTTTTCCTCGGATGTAATTGTTCCTGGTGAAGCTCACAAGTTATCCTTGGACGTAATTATCCCTGATGTGATTCTATGCTAGAAATGGCCAAAGTGAAGTTTGAGTACTTCAGGGAGAAGCTTGGTGTTCTCCAGATCGAGAAACCCTCCAAGGGGAAGTGATGAGTCCATGAGTCCTTCTAACATGGTGGCAGGCCAAGCCTCCCATGGTCGGATGTAAGCATTGAGCCTTTCCAACATGGTGTTAGTCCAGGCCTCCCATGGTCAGATGTAAGCGCTGAGCCTTTCTAACATGGTTGTAGGATGTGTTCCTCCCATGGTCGAATATAAGTGTTGTGCCTTTCTAACATGGTGGTAGGTGGGGCCTCCAATGGTCAGATATAAGTGTTGTGCCCTTCTGACATGGTGAGAGGATTGTTTCCTTCCATGGTCAGATGTAAGTGTAGAGACATTCTAATTTGATTATGGGATGTGTTCCCACATCATCAGTGTATAGCCATTATGATGTGATTGCGGGATGTGTTCCCACATGATCAGATATAAGTGCAAATCCATTTTGATGTGATTCCAGGATGTGTTGCCACATGATCAGATGTAAGTGCAGAGCCTTTCTGACAAGATGAGGTCGGATGTAAGTGTAGAGCCTTTCTGACAAGATGAGGTCGAATGTAAGTGCAAAGCCTTTTTGACAAGATGAGGTCAGATGTAAGTGCAAATCCTTTTTGACAAGATGAGGTTGGATGTGAGTGTTGGGCCTTTCTGACACGGGTTTTGGATGTGTTCCTCCCATGGTCAGATGTGAGTGTTGGGCGTGCCTTTCTGACATGGTTCTTGGATGTGTTCCTCCCATGTGTTCTATCTCTAAGGAGCTTTTCGCACAATGGTGGCAGCTTCCTATTCTAGTAGAGGATGATCCATACATGAGCATGGAAAAATGGGGAGATACGAAGAGGCCTCAACTTCCAGGACGGGCCTAAGGACCTGATGATATGATAGCATGGTGGTATTTAGATCATACATGTGACATACTATGTGCATGTGCAGATGTGGGACCGCACCCTCTAGTGGGCTACCAGCGGTGCAAGGGCAGGGATCATATCTACCTACTCACATGTAAATGATGCAATGGAGTTCTACAATGGACTCACTACGACTAGACATGGAACCACGACTGGAGGGGGTCACCGACTCATGGAAAAAATGATGCAAAAAAAAGAAAAAACTACGTTAAAAGTGAGTCATGATGGTGGTATCAGGCATAGACTCTCTTGAGGTGGAGCCCGTTGCGTGGCTTCTTCAAGAGTCGACCATCTAAGTCAGTGAAGAGGGATGCCCCCTTACCAAGATGAAGGTTGTTGGCAAGTCGGGGTGATGGAATCTAGTCTTTTATGGGAAGAACCGATTCCACACTATGGTTTAAAGGGAATGGTTTACACATCTCTTCGTCATCGTGTAAGTGGTGTTAGGATATATCAAGTGGATCTTCCATGGCCGACGTGATAGAAGGGAAATTGGTGCTAGAGATCATGTAGATGGTAATGGTTGTGCTTTTGGTGGCCTTGCCCCCAGTCTCTGTTGGAGGAAGAGGGGCAGTCCCGGAGACGAGAGGAGTCTTTGATGGACCAGGAGGTAGGTGCGACATCATCTAAATTGGTTGGATAGGAGTCAACACATCTTGGGGCCTCAAAGGTATGGTAAGTGGTTCAAGATACCACACAAGAACTCCTAGTGTGAAATCCTATATATTGCGGGTTTCCAAGATAGGATTACTCACGATCCTAGATGGTGGGAAAAGGAAAAGGAAAAGGATCGTGTTGATCAGGAATGAACCCCAATGTTTCCCTGGTGACTAAGGTTGAGGTTGCGAATAAGGCTGTGATGTGGTCAGATTGGTACTAGATGTGATAGTACACAAATTCACTATTTCAGTCAGCATAGATGGAGGTGGTAAGGCCGAGAAGGTGGTCATCATAGGGTTGTAGGAAAATAAGCTTGGGCCAACAATAGATAAGGAAGGGATTGACAAGCTGTCGATGACAGTATCAATGGTAGTAATAATATTTTTCGGTGTGGCTAGCCCTTGCAGATCGTAGTACGTCAATTGGTCGACGGTCATGATATTTCCATCATGAGGAACATCAGGATTCAAAAGATGATGGAGGCCATGGATTTCATGGCATACATGTAACTACATCCCAGGAGGAGGTTGTAATCAAGTTGTGTATTGATGACCTTGATGTCAATCAAAACCATTTTACCGGCTAATGATAAAGGGAAATTCGAAAGAATGACCTGGGCTTTGGTGGGGCGACCATCATAGGCGCAAAGGGCAGTAGTGGATTGTTGGAGGGTGGGGGACCCGAGTGTCTTCTAGAGATTGGTTGACATGACACAGGCAGATTCCCCTTCATCAACTATGTAGCGGTGTATGACCAACTTCTGAATTGAGACCGAAATCTGGAAGGCCATAGTAGACGGCATTCTGGGTTTGTCGCGATCCAAATCGAACGTGATTAGTCTAGAGTCGGAGGGATCCATGACACCAATGGTGGATAACAAAACTTTTCACTACGATGGGAAGGTCTTAGCATTGCTAGAGCAGACATGGTTGTGGGTGATTGAGGCAATTCATCAACAATGTTGTAGTTTGAAGCAGCTTGTGCAGTTGCGTTGTTGGTGATATGTTGTAGTGGAAACCATGGACCTTTGGTTTCCTCATCAATGCGGGGTGTAGGTATGTGAAGGGGTATATTGGCACTGTTAGAAGTTGATTTTGTTGATGGTTCAACAATTTCCTTGGTGGATTCGTATTGATTGCGCCTAGTCTGTAGGTTGAATTCTTCAGTTGTCATTGCCAGCAGGTGATGGAAACATGGGTTGGGTTGAGCCTATGCGGCCACATGGGTGTCCTGTTGAGATTCATTTTGGAGAAGTTGCTTGATGTGGTCCATATGCAAGCATTCATGAGTATAGTTACCATAGATGTTGCACAATTTACACGGATGGTTAGTCCGCAGTGGAGTACTTTGTCCTAGTTGATTAAACTGTTGGGATTTTTGGGCTAGCAAGTTAGTACCATTGTTGTTAGGAGGGTTAGGTTGTTATCCACCTCCTTGTGGTTGGTTGTTACCTCGATTCCTTCCATGGTTTCTCTTACCTTTCCACTATTGGTTATTGGGGGTGGGTTGCTTTGGAAGAGCCTGTAGCGCAAAACATTGTCCCACAAATGTTGGTGGAGATGGGGCTGTTAGATTTTTATCATTGAAGCTAGCATTGTATTAGGATATTTAACTGAGAGAATAACAAGCACAACAATCAAACACAAGAGACAATGAACACGATGTTTTTCCTCGGGGAAACCATAAATGGAGAAAACCCCGTAACTTCCTCAGAGATAGAATTAGCACCAAAAGTAAAACCCCAAAACAATAAGATGATCTCTCAACAGTAGTAGCCTCTTTCTTTCTAGCCCCAGCAACTTCTTCTTCCTCAGTTATGCACTACAACTGAGTGTGAGTGAGTGTGTGATAAATAGAGAGACTCACTCTCTATTTATACTAATTCCCGACTTGACAATAACTCACTAGATCCAACTTCACTAGGAGAGTTTAATAACCCTAGGGCCCTAGAACTACGAGGAATTTAACCCTTGATCAATAGGAGGGTTACCCACAATGACTTGACATGACTTGTTTACATTGTTGAATCTCCTGATAGGAACATCGGGGCATGACATGACTCAAATACATTACAGACACATCCTGGAAAAAGCATCAGGGTACAATAGATAAGATATACGGAAGAATACATTCTGAAGTTACAAATACATCAACACTCCATCTTAACTAGGAAGGTATTCTCTCAACACAATTTATCAGCACAAGTCTTCTTCTTTGTATCATTTGGATCATCATCGATTTCTCATCATCTTCATCTTCAAGTCATCTTCATCTTCAAGTTATCTTCATCTTCAATTCATCTTCATCATTGGATCTGGATCATCACTCGATATGGATCATCACTAGAACATCATCACTGGATCTAGATCATCACTCGATCTGGATCATTACTGGAACATCATCACTGGATCTGGATCATCACTCGATATGGATAATCACTGTTGGATCATCATCATGGTTTCTATCTCATGATTCCTCTCGTCACAGGAAGTTCTACAGAGCCAACCATTTTTCATGTTGGTTGTAGTCCTAGCCTCCATGTAGGTATTATTTAGTGCTTACATCTGACCCTAAGTCAGAATGGCCCTCCTAGCACTAACATCTGACCATGAGAGGAACACATCCAACACCATTTCATAAAGGCACGCCCAGCACTCACATCTGACCATGCAGGAACACATCCCACAACCTTGTCAGAAAGGCCCAACACTTACATTCACCAGTATGATAGGACACACCTACTATCATTTGTGAAAAGGCACAGCACTCACAACCACCAGCATGATAGGACACACCTACTATCATCTATGGAAAGGCTCAGCACTTACATCCACCAGCATGGTAGGACACACCTACTACCATCTATTGAAAGGCACAGCTCTCACATCCACCAACATGGTAGGACACACCTACTACCATCTATGGAAAGGAATAGCACTTACAATCACCAGCATGGTAGGACACACCTACTACCATCTATGAAAAGGCATAGTACTCACATCCACCAGCATGATAGGACACACCTAATATCATCTATGGAAAGGCTCTGCACTTACATCTGTTCATGTGGGAACCAATCCCACAATCACATCAGAATGGCTCCCGGCCCTACGCTGAGGATTCCTGGTAATTGACTAGGTGCCTCTATTCTCCCAGAGAATGGCATCAACCCTTATATCTGATCAAGTGGGAACTTATCCCTCAATCACATCAGAATGGTCCTCACTTATATCTGATCATGTGAGAACACATCCCACGGTCATATCAGAACGGCCCTTGTTACAGAGAAAACTTCCTATGGCTTGGGGTACCACAATAGACAGAGTAATCGTAGAAATCAATCCTTTCCCATATTCAAGAGAAACCAAACATCTAAAACTAAAGGATAACGAAACATACCTTATTCCGAACGGTTGATGTAGATCCCCGTTGAGCTTTTCCACTCTCACTTGTATTGATAATTTGCTCTCTCAACATTCAGCAAACAAGACAAGCATGCTATATAATTTTTTTAGACCTACTCTAGCATATATGATCAATAACGTATAATCATTTAAAAGCATCCATGGATTCAATACTCATTTAAATACACATTATTGGATAGGAAGAGATATTTCTATTAATATAAATCAGAGATTACAATAGTGACAACTTCTGTCGGCACGTCTGTGAATCGTAGAAACTGAGTCCTCCACCTGGGCCTCCACCACTTCAATCCTCCACCTCTCGATAGCAAGCTCACAAGCAAAGGCAATCTTGGGAAGAACACAAAGTGCTCCAAGGGACAAATGGATGTAGACTCAAGTATAAGCTCCGGCAACAATGGACTATAGTTTTCTTGCTCTTCAATTCCTCCCCTTTCAATGTATCCAAAGGGTTCCTTATATAGTGCTTCAATGAGGTAATGGAAGGTCAAATCCGAGCGATCTCAAGGAATATGGAAGGCCAAGGGACAAGTGACTAGGATCCACATCAAGGAAAACTCCAAAACTATTTGGCCTTTTGCACACATCCCGATGTACGTAGGTTTAAGGGTCAAATCTACGTATATACATGAGAATAGGTTTAAAAGTCGCCTATAGCAAATAATGCATGTTTTTAGGGATGATCTTGGAAACATCAAAGGTACAAAAATGGTCCATGGGGTCTAAAGAGTCTGCAAAGTGACAGGGAAGGCAATAAAGGTGTGATCCACCATGTGTGGTAAAATCAGCTGTAACAAATGCCCCCTAATGTGTGAGGTCAGAGGGGTCATACGATGGATGAAATACATTATAAGTCTATCCCAAAAGTGGATTGATGAAGAACTAAGTGGAAGAACCAACCATCCAATAGTACAATACAATGATCAAAATCTGCACATAACTGCAAGTAGATATATCAGTCCTGGATACATAAGAGTACAATGGCCATGAATAGGAATGATACAAAATATGACATGTGTGGTCATCGCCACATATAATATAGATAGATCATAATATCCATGATGAATATATACAAAGGACCCTGATCTCCATGAATTCTAAAGATATATAATGGATCAAGATCTCCATAGTGGCTAGAAATATCTGACATACACCAAAATCAAGTCACGAGAGCTGAAATCTCATGAACACTGGCACGATCAAGGAGGTAGCATATATGAAATGCCACCAATCTGGAAGGTCTTATACACAATCCACTAAGAGTACATGTCCTACTATGCGAATAGAGGTGTCGAGGTCGAACATAGTAGTCCATCGTCTGATTACCGGTCATTGATGTATACCGTTAATAGATGCGAGATCACACACCGATAGTGAAAATGGGAATCAAGGTACTAGAGTGCAATCTAACAAGTGTGAATAAATGTGTTGAGGTCGAACACTTGGAAGAATCCATCGATCAGGGGACATTGATGTATTCCCAAAACTGTCAATGGCGAGAGAACCTACCACTAATGATTGTAAGTCTCAAGGAACTCAAATTACTTTAGACTCCTCTCCTAGAATAAATGATCTAAAGTCGATGAGATGAAATTCGCTAGAAGGAGGGAATTAAGGCATCCCCCGTCATCCAACATGAGGTACTCAGAAAAGTTGTATTATGTGGAAGGAATCGATCATAATGTGCTCAAACCAGTACCAGTATTGGGAATGGACGACATGCAAAGTCAAAATAACTGAGGAATGGATGACTCAGGTTTCAACTTCCTTTGAACAAGAGCATAAAGGTGAATGGTGACTAAATGTAGGCAGCATAGACTCAATATACAAAACTGGGACATCTCTGCGACACAGGATGCATCGACAGAGGCTCCATAGTGACTGGAAGCTTAACCAGTCGGTGGAGATAAAATCAGAGAAATGAGTACAGCTCCTAAAGTCAAACTATTAACACAACCAACAGATGTGATATACAGTTCTCTGTTCGAAGGCGACACGACTCGACTTCTGCCAAAGATAACATCTTTTCTTGTCTGGATTTTTGGTTTTTTTATTTTTTTTGGACTTTTTCAGATATTTTGAAAAGCTTGAAAAAGAATAAAAGTGTTTTATAGGTACAAATATATGAGGAGACAAGTGTTAAGGGGAAAACAAACTAGTTCCAAGTAGCATAACATACCCATGCTCAATTCAAGGAGACATGTGCAGGATAATGACACTCGGGGGAAAGTCCCCTCCCGGTAAAAAATGGGGAATCAAGCTACAAAGGATATATAAACGCTCTGCTTGGCTAGACATGATACAAGCTTAGGCTATATGGCTGATAATCAAATTCAGGGAAGCCGATGTAAGGCTCAATATGGCAAGCAAAACTCATGATAATGCAATTACAACTTGACATATACAAGGGAGTCTCGGGGAAATGGCAAGCATAAAGTTCAAGAGGAGTATAAATCTCTTTCTCAAGGACATGGTGGGACTAAAAGGGACTCCTGGACCTAAGAGAGGACTCACATTATGGGTACCAAATGCAAAAGGAAGCTAGCTAGGACACCCATGTATAGGAAAGCTCTACCATTCACATGGTACCACTTCTAACAACAACATGAAGGTTTCATGGAATGGGTTCGTATCTAAGGTTAATATGTAACGGTCATAAGGCAATGCATAAGTGCCAGCGGATGTGATATACTAACATATATGCCAGTTTATACATAATACCTGTGATAGGCACAAATGGGTCAAAACCTCGGAGAGAGTGTACAAAAACCTGATCCTACATGACAATAATATTAGTCCAAAACAACCCAAAATAGTCAATAAAGAATACAAACTATAGGATATAGGGAGGAATGATCATGAAAACTGCACCAAAGGAAACAATGTGATGAATGATGGGACATAAAAATGAAAGTAAGGTGTATACCCAACGTTCACACATCCACTACCACCCCCATAAGGGTGACCACCAGTGTAAAGACCAAGAGAAGGGAGTCAACATCCTCCACAAATGTAGTAGAGGGTGGAATGTGGCCACTCCCAAATCTATGAGCATGGTAAGGGGTTATGATACCCCCGAGTATGACCCTAGGGTCTATACTAGGACCAAAGACAGGTGATAGGATACCAGGAATACCAAAAATGAAAGGACCCAAACTCAAGATGGCATAAATATATTTGAGTAACCGTGATCCCAAAGGCCAACTGACGCATAAAGAGCACACTCCTAAGAAAATCTACAGCCAACATACAAGCAAACCAAGGGGAGGATATGTGAGCTCCCAAATGAAGTAAGTATGTCTCACCTAGGAGAGGCTTGAAACTCCCATACACTACAAGCAGAGGTACGCAACCAATTATAGTGGCCCTCAGCTTCAATGCATAAATCGAATGTGATGTTCGACCCCTACCTGGTTGGGACACCTATAGAATAACCTCTGCAAGTACCCCTTGTGATACCTAAGTACGGAAACTAAGGTCACCCCCATATAATCAATGCTTAGGTGGACAGTCACAGGCGGGATCGACCGTATGGGCAAGGTAGCAAAGCCCGAAACTCTCAAAAGAGCCCCCATATATGAATACAATCTTGGAAATATCTTCGATGCTCATAGAAAGTGACCAGGGATCATCCCAATCACAATCGTGTGCATTTCCTCGTGCTTAACCCCCATGTAAGATGAGTGTCCTGAGAAACACTAATTATACCAAGGATTTCACTATCTCACCTGGACAAACACCTACTTGTTTTTGTTTAGTAGTATTAGAGAATTAACTCACAATGAACTACTCCAAGACTCTAAATTTTAAAACCTAATCTTGTTAATGCACCCTATAAAAGAAAAGAGTGTAATTAATTTTATTATGCATTGATTTTAATTGGTTGTAATTACTCAAAGGGAAATGGTCATGCCACTAATGAAGTTATGACTCATCCATGAAGTAAATATGCACACCATAACAAGCAATGCTAAGTGCAATCTTTGTCAAATGAAAAATAGGGTATGCCACTACATGAGGTGCATAAATATATATTCCTTTCTGAATGCCAATGGAATCCTTCCTATATGAAATCCTAAATAAAACTCTCATCCAAGCAATCCAATGCAAGTACCTCCTCAAATCCATATGCAAAAAATGCAACTACCTTGTATTTTTCAATATAAAAGAATGAAAAATGCAATAAAAGTCATCTAAAACTCTCAGTCTCTGCAGCAAGTATAAAACACAAGCCCAGCAAGACACCGAGACAAAAAGAGTAATGCACTAATGGAAAACCAAAAAGGATAAATGAATAAAACTAATTTCAAAGAAAAATCAATGAAAAAGCAGTCTCTGGTCACAAAAGAAGCATCCAACAGACAACATCAGACCCAAGGAAGACCCAACCACACTCACAACCCACCCAACAACTTCCCACAACATCAAACTCACCAAAAGGGAGGATGTACATGACTGTTTAAAGAACAAATTCATATATACACGACTTTTGGCCAAAAAGCTACATGTATACACGGATTTTGGCCCAAAACCTACATGTACACATGACTTTTGGCCAAAAATATGCGTATGTACGCGACTTTTGGCCAAAAACCTGCGTATACAGAGAAGACAGTGGTAAAAAGCAGGCCAAGGGTCAAACCAATAAAGGGGAGTGTCAATTGATGAACATACTATAAAATGAAACACAGAAATAAGGAGAAACAAAGAGCAAGTCAAGAATATCAAGCACATTGTGCCCCCAAACCCGAAAGAAAAACAAAGAACGTCCCTAGTATGGTCGCCAATTCTGTTACAGAGAAAACTTCCTATGGATTGGGGTACCACAACAGACAGAGTAACCGCAGAAATCAATCCTTTCCCATATGCAAGAGAAACCAAACATCTAACACTAAAGGATCTCGAAACATACCCTATTCCAGATGGTTGATGTAGATCCCCATTGAGCTTTTCCACTCTCGCTTGTATTGATAATTTGCTCTCTCAACATTCAGCAAACAAGACAAACATGCTATATAATTGTGTTAGACATACTCTAGCATATACAATCAATAACATATAAGCATTTAAAAGCATCCACAGATTCAATACTCATTTAAATACACATTATTGGACAGGAAAAGATATTTCTATTAATATAAATCAGAGATTACAATAGTGACAACCTTTGTCGGCATGTCTGCGAATCGAAGAAACTAAGTCCTCCACCTGGGCCTCCACCACTTCAATCCTCCATCTCTCGATAGCAAGCTCACAAGAAAAGGAAAGATTTGGAAGAACACAAAGTGCTCCAAGGGACAAAGGGATGTAGACTCAAGTATAAGCTCTGGAAACAATGGACTATAGTTTTCTTGCTCTTCAATTCCTCCCCTTTCAATATATCCAAAGGTTTCCTTATATAGTGCTTCAATGGGGTAATGGAAGGTCAAATTCGAGCAATATTAAAGCATATGGAAGGCCAAGAGACAAGTGACTCCGATCCACATCAATGAAAACTCCAAAACTATTTGGCCTTTGCACACATCCCGTCAATGTACACATGTTTAAGGGTCAAATCCACATATATACGCAAGAATAGGTTTAAAAGTTGTGTATAGAAAATAATGCATGTTTTTATGGATGATCTTGGAAACATCAAAGGTACAAAAATGGTCCATGCAGTCTAAAGAGTCTGCAGAGGGACAGGGAAGGCCATAAAGGTGTGATCCACCATGTGTGGTAAAATCAGTTGTAACAGCCCTCAACCCCAGACTAAGTATTCTTGGTAACTGAACAGGTGCCTCTATTCCAAGAATGGCATTTAGCACTTATATATGATCATGTAGGAACCAATCCTACAGTCACATCACAATGGCTCAGCACTCACATATGACATGGAAGGAACAATTCCTCTCACCATGACAGAATGGCTCGACCCTTACATCTGACCATGGAAGGAACCAATCCTATCACCATGTCAGAATGGCTCACGAACTCATCACTTCCCTTTGGAGGGAACCTAAATCTATAGAACACCAAGCTTCTCCCTAAAGTATTCAAACTTCACTCTAGCCAATGGCTTTGTCAATACATCAGCTATATGTTCGTTCGTCACAACATACTGGAGCTTCACTGCTCCTCTCTGCACCATATCCCTGATATAGTGATATTTGATCTCGATATGATTCGACTTGTCATGGAACACCAGGTTCTCCGACAACTTCACACAACTCTAGTTGTCACAATATATACAAGTAGCATCCAACTGGAGATCAAATAAATCAGACAGTAGCTTCCTTAGCCATACTTCCTCACAACTAGCTGAACAAGCCGCAACATACTCTGCTTCAGCTATACTCAGTGCCACATAGGACTGGTTCCTGCTAAAAAAAGAGATCACACCTGATCCCATACTGAAGCAACATCTTGAAGTGCTATTCCTATTGATGGCACTGCCTACCCAATCTAAATCAACATAACCTTCCAGGTTAATCTTTTGATTCGCCTCATACTTGAACCCATAATCAACTGTACCCTTCAGGTACCTCAGAATATGCTTTGCAGCAATCAAGTGAACATGCCTCGAATCTATCAGGAATTGGCTCAAGGTGTTCACAACAAATCAAATATTTTGTCTCGTGTTCGTCAGGTACATCAGGGACCCAATCATCTAATGATACATCGTAGCATCAACCGACTCTAATGAAGCATCACTCAATAGCTTCAGGTTCAATGCCATAGGTGCGGTCATGGCCTTGCAATCCATCATCCCGAACCTCTTCAGGATCTCTACTGTATACTTCCCTTGTCCCCAGTAAATTCCATCTGCATTTTGCCACACCTCCATGCCTAGAAAATAGTGCATCATACCCAAGTCCTTCATTTTGAACTCGGCAGCAAGCTTCCTCTTCATATTAGAAATCAACCCATCCATACATGTTACAAACAGATCACCTACATACAGTAGGAGTATCACTGGGTTACCATCTTCAACCTTGTATTAAAGGTTGGAATCTGCTTTACTCTTGGTAAAGCCCAAACTAGATAGAAAGTTGTCAACTCTGTCGTACCATGTCATGGGTGCTTGTTTCAAACCGTACAGGCCTTTCTTTAATTTAAACACATGAGTCCCCATTTCATGTGTCTCAAAACTAAGTGGCTGCTCCACATACACTTCCTCTTCTACTACAACATTCAAGAAGGAAGTCTTGACATCCATATGGTGTATCTTCCATTTCATCACTGCAGCCGAAGCAAGTACTAATCTGATGGAAGTGTATCTGGATACAGGTACAAAATTCTCTTTATAATCTATTCCTTCTTTCTAGGAGAAGCCACGGGCCACAAATCTTGCTTTATATTTCTCTATGTGCCATCTGCAGCATGCTTGATCTTGTAGATCCATTTGGAAGTTACAATAGACTTCCCTTTTGGTCTCGGGACAACATCCCAAACATCATTCTTCATGATCGATTGATACTCTTCGATCATAGCATCCTTCCAATCTTTCCTTTCTGTCACTTCTTCATAGTTGGAAGGTTCTTTATCAATGAAGTCACATAATAAGGCTACATAACCAGAGCAGGACCTAGTTCTTTTTCTTTCTCTGTGATTTTCTTCTGGAGCCCCATATATTTCTGCACCTTGGATAGCTTCTCGTACCCAAGCAGGTTTCCTCTTGTGAGGATTCTTCTCCTAAGGTGGATCTATAGGTTCTTGAGGTTCTTCTAATTCTCGATCTTTTTCTTGAATTTCTTCATTCATGGTTGTGTCATGAATTCTGGGTACTTTTGTTTCTTCAGGTTCTTCAGCAGGTATCTTTCTGGATTTGTTGTAAGATGAGTCTTCATCAAATGTTACATCCCTGCTGATGTCGATATTCTTGAATCCTGGGAAGTATATTCTGTAAGCCTTCAAGCTTTCAGAGTATCCCACAAATATACCCTTCTTTCCTGAAGGATCTAACTTTTTACTCTTTTCTTTCGGAATGTGTATGTACACTGGATAGCCAAATATTCTGAGATGGTTGAATTCTGGTTTCTTGTCGAAAAATAGTTCTTCAAGTGTCTTGTTCTCGAGTACTCTGTGTGGAGTATGGTTCTGTACATACACCACTGTTCTGGCAGCTTCTTCCCATAGATGCATGGGGAGATATTGATCATGAAGCATGGCCCTTGTAGCTTACATGATCGTTCTATTCTGTCTTTCTGCAACCCCATTTTGTTGTGGATTATATGGAGTAGTTAACTCCATCTTAATCCCTGAATCTTTGCATAATTCTTTGAATTCATTTGATGTGAATTCTCCGCCATTATCTGATCGAAAGGTATTGATCTTCTTTTCAGTTTGGTTCTCTATCAAGGCTTTGAATTCATTGAATACTTCATCTTTGTTCTTCATGAAGTATATTCATGTCTTCCTAGAAAAATCATCAATAAAAGAAACATAGTATACATACCCGCTTAATGAACTTGATGACATTGGACAGCATACATCGGAGTGGATGATTTCCAAGATTCCTTTTTCCTTGCTCTCGCTACTTGGAAATGTCTTCTTTGTGTTCTTTCCTTTCACACATCCTTTGCAGACTCCATCATGTTTTGCTTGAATTTTTGGAAGACCTTCAACAGCTTTGCTTGCAAGTGGTAGTGCTCTGTAATGCACATGTGCAAGCCTTCTAACACAAATTTCATTTGGCTCTACTGTGTCATGGACCAAAGCTTGTTTTGGATGGCCCTTCAGTTCGTATAGACCTCCCTCTTGTTCCCCAATTAATATTGCATCATAAATAGTCTTTCCCTTTGGACACATTAGAACTTGGCCATCTACAAATGCAACCCTCATGCCTTTTGCATCTAATGCAGATATGGAGAGGAGGTTCTTCTTTAGTCCTGGTACAAACAATACATCCTTCATTGTCATAGAATTTCTAGATTCTAGTTTATAGGAGGATTCCCCACTACCTTTTATTGGATATTGGTAGTCATCTCCAAGTTTCACCTTGTGTGGTGATTCATGTTCTGATAGTTTCACAAAGGATTATTTGAATCCTGTCATTTGTTTGGAATCCACATTATCTATAATCCAATCATTGCTTTCATGTGTAATGTTTCCCATGAGAGCGGAAATCAAAACATATTCTTCATCACTTGAGGAATCATCACTTTCTTGTCTGATTCTCTTTGTGGAAGGTTCATCATCCTCTGCAACATGAGCATGATGTGTTCTCTTGTTTCCCTTCTTCTTGTGAGAGAAATTTTTGTTTCTAAGACATTTTCTATAATAGTGTCCTTTCTCGTCACATGTATAACATATTATTCGAGACAATTCTTTTCTAGTGTTATCTTTGTGAAAGTGCTTACCTTTGGGGTGATGAGAACTTCTTCTTGTTTTCTTGGAGTGTACCATGAGAGCTTGATCTTCACTTCCCATCTTTTCTTCTTGAGCTGCTGTTCGAGCTTCTTCTTGGGAGCATTCTTCCCATAGTCTGTTGAACCTGACTAGCTTCTCTCTGGAACAGATTCCTTGAATAAAGGAGTCCCATGATCTAGGGAGACCATTCAAGGTGGTCATTACAATATCTGCATTCTCCACTTCTTCATCCACTGCTTCAAGTTGTTCTTTGATCTGGGAGACCCTTGTGAAGTATGACTGTATGGTCTTCGCATTCTGGATCTTCACATTCTTCAACTGATTCCTCAAGGTCATCTTTCGGTTTATGTTATTTCCTTCAAACAGTTTGGTCAAGGCATCAAACATAGCTTTAGGTGTCTTTAGGGAGGACACCTATGGTATGAGGTGATCCTTGATTGAATCAGAAATAATCCTCTTAGCCATGACCAGCTTCTTTTTGTATAAGGCCTTATCCTCATCTCCCTCTAGAACTGGAACCTCCTCATTGATATAGGAGTCCAACTCATTTTCTTCTAGGACCAGCAAGATCCTATACTTCCAAGATCAAAAGTTATCAGCTCCCTCAAGATTTTCATCAAGCTTGGTATGATGAGACATCTTAACTGAGAACCTCAAATGGAAATACAAAAGATTTATATCTTACCAAGTCAAGATGTCAGATTTGGATTTGGAGCTGAATTTTTCTAGTGCTGGTTCAAGAGCAGATTAGGGTTTGATTTTCCTAGATTTATGTCCAACGAAATGCTTTGATCTTGTTCTCTAAACTTTGATTTTGAGGAGGAGACCAATCCAAGCCTGGGCTCACTCAAAAATTCCACTTCTATGGAAAGCCCTAATTTCCAGCAGCAGTGTCAAGTCAAAAACTGGAAATGCTCAGAATCAAATTCTGCTTCGACAGAAATATGTGCCCTAGGGAGGAGAGTCATTCCAAACTTATTTTGCTAAAAAAATATGGAGAGAGATCCAAAAAATACGAAGCCCTAGTTCCCGCAGCTACACAATGTCTTCTTCTCAGGTTAACTTTGATACCATGTTAGATTTTTATCATTCAAGCTAGAATTATATTAGGATCTTTAACTAAGAGAATAACAAGCACAGCAGTCAAACACAAGATACAATGACACAATTTTTTTTCTTCGGGGAAACCATAAATGGAGAAAACCCCACAACTTCCTCAGAGATAGAATTAGCACCAAAATTAAAACCCCAAAACAGTAACATGATCTTCCGACAGTAGTAGCCTCTTTCTTTCTAGCCCCAGCAACTTCTTCTTCCTCAACTATGCACTACAACTGAGTGTGAGTGAGTGAGTGATAAATAAAGAGACTCACTCTCTATTTATACTAATTCCTGACTTGACAATAACTCACTAGGGCCGAGTTCACTAGGAGATTCTAATAACCCTAGGGCCTCGGAACTGCGTGGACTTTAACCCTTGATCAATAGGAGGGTTACCCACAATGACTTGACATGACTTGTTTACATTATTGAATATCCCGATAGGAACATAGGGGCATGACATGACACAAATACATTACAAACACATCCTGAAATAAACATCGGGGTACAATACATAAGATATGTGGATGAATACAATCCAAAGTTACAAATACATCAACAGGGGCAGGGGCTACATTGGCTTGCATTGGTGGTGCATAGAATGCCGAAGGAGCTAGAGGGGCTATGAATATAGTAATTGGTCCCAAATACGGATGTGCTGGCCAAGTTGGTGTATGGGCATACTAAGTTGGTGCAGGTTGTACATAAGAGGGTGTGGCTATGGATTGAACCATCATCCTTTAGTAGTTGGGAACTTGGCTTGGCTGTGCAATGCTTGGGGCATTTCTTGGGTGCAATGGAATTATAGGGGGTGCCGCATAGTACTGTGGGTGTTGGGAGACAGAACCTATGATGCCATCTGCAGCATGGGATGCCCCTGATGCATTGCAATGAGAGGTGATGCATGGTAGCATAGTGGTAATGGGTTCACTAGCTGAGATATTGGTAATTATGGGGGGGCAGGGACATGGTTCCTCCGCAAAATATCCCTCCTTGGAAGGGATTGGGATGAAATCCATCCATGGGGATAGATGGGGCAATAAATAGATTGGGCTGAGACTGGTAGGAATCCAAGTCAAAATCAGAGGCAGTGTGGCCTTCTGAAGGTGAGGAGGGTTGTCAAGGAGGGGCTCGACGATGATTTTCTAAAGACCTGACCTGAGGGGGGTGCCCCGTAAGTCGTGAGGAACAATGCGGTGGATCGATGGTGGCTTATGGTGCTAACTAGTAATGATTTTTGGACCCCAGTTTAATGGCTTCCTATTGGCTCACAGGTGGTCAATTGGCCACCAAGACTGCCAGAATACAACGCTTATCTTTTTCCTCACAGGCATTCTAGTCAATCAGTAGGGATCGTTTCCCATTTCGCTTGGAAATTCCTCTCATTGTCCAGCTACTTTGGGGTTCCTATGGTACTCCTCACAATGAGTTTTAGGGAATATCCCAAACACTTCCCATAGTTGAGACAATTAGGGACTTATGTCCTCAAAGTGGAAAATTTTTATTTAAAGTAAATTGGTTACTTTTAAAGGCTCGCTCGGGGTCTTGAACCGAGTTTGGTTGAATTATATGGTATGGTTATGTGTGTACTTTTTGTTGAGTTCTATTTATTTTAATTATTTGTTAATCATGTGATAAGCAAATAGTACTGGAAATTCTTCACCATTTAGGAAATGTGTAACACAACCTATAACATATGAACCGGAAAAAATGAACAAAACCAAAGTGCACTATAAAAATGTAAAATGCTATTCTATAGTGTCACTACCCTAATTTTTATCCCTCTTAGGCCAAGAAGGAGTGTTGGGCTCTCATCAAAGTGGAAACAATCCCACCCGTGGATCCACATGTCACTCCTTAAATGCAAGGTTGCTCAACAGGGAGGATGTGAACGCCATGAAACCCCCAACGGTTTCCACCCCCTCTAGATTCCAAGACACTTGTTTTTAGTGGATTAGAGGAATATCAATGATAGGTACCTATTACTACACTTTCTCAACCCTCCGTCTTATCTCAGAATAACCTATAGGGTGATGACTGAGTAGAGGAGGAAGGGCTGGGTAAGGAGGTTAATTTCCATCTGAGCTTTAAAATAATGAAATAAACTTGTAGAAACTTAACCCAGTAATAATAAATAGATTTTCATTTGTAAATAGTTAACCATACAAGCAACCGAATGTAAAAATAACTTGAAAAACGGATAGGTCATGGAAAAATTCCAAAAGCAAGCAACTAGGTCACTCAAAAAGCTGAAATAGGAACTCTGGGTCACTCAAAAAACATAAACAAGAGCGATTGAGCTCCTAGGAGGCCAAGTAGCACTTTTAGGGGCTGAATTAGTGACTGGGTCGCATCTTTAAATCTTGAATCAACGACTGGGTTGCATTTTTTTTATTTTTTTTGTTAGGTCTCTCTTTTGGGCCTGAATAGGTGACTAGGTCGCTTCTGGGCCTAAAACAATAGCGGCGGAGCCTACATAGGCAAGTCGCACCTATCGAGGCTAGACAAGCAATTGGGTTGCTCTGTTATGGGCTGAATAGGTGACTGAGTCACTCCTTTCAGCCCAAATTAAGCGACTGGGCCCAAAAACAAGAAAATTTAAAAAATGGAGTCATGTACGACCAACAGTAACTGGTTATGGGCCCGAACGGACTTGGATCAGCCCTCTAAGGGCTTGATCAGGTATAGAAATAGAAGAAAACTTGAAAGAAACTACTAATCAACTATTCAAAAACCTGTAAAAAACTATTAAACCCCAGGGATCCTATGGGATCAACCCTGCGGAGTCGCCAAACTGTAGCCAAGGAAAAACTTGGCTACGTGCAGAAGCACCTACCTTCCATATAGAGGACGAAAGGGTAGAGTCAATGGAGAAGAAGCAAGCTGCATAAAACTATTAGAAAATAAAACAAATATGAAGCATCTATAGACTACAAACTAAATAAATAAACATGAAACATTATACCTTCCTATCTGGTTTGAAAGGGGGCCACCATGCCCAAAATCAGAATATGCCTCTCCACAGGCTAGGATTGGGTGGAGTTCTAACTCAACATACCAAAGAGAATGAGAAAATGGAGGAATGGAGTTGTGGGGGGTGAATATCTTGAGAGTGAAAGGTCTCTCAAGTTACTCATATGAGCATTATAACGACAGGGAGGGAGAATCATGTGTTTGATGGTGACCCCTACACCTCTATTTATACTTTTTCTTAATGTTTTAGGGTTTTTAGCCCCTCATTAGGGTTTTTGGCCTTAACTAGGGTTTTAAGCCTTTTTCACTTGTTTATTAGCTCCTTTTGGGGTTTTTAAGCACTTTTAGGGTTTTTAGACCTCTTTTAGGGTTTTTAGACCCCTTTTGTGGTTTTAGCCCTCTTTTTGAGCTTTTTAGCTTCTTTTTGAGATTTTTAAGCACTTTTTGTGGGCTTTTAAGCCCTTTGAGGGTATTTTTGGAGCTTTTTGGGGAGAAAAACATAGGTTAAATGGGTGTAGGGGTAGAATGGGTTAGGACATGGATGTCTTTGAATGGTGTAGGCTATATGAGCATTTTTTGGGTTAACATATATGTAGGATTATATTACAACTAACCTATGCTAATACTTGAAAGGAAACAAATATATGATTGTCGTTGAATCCAAATATAAGAAATAACAAAATGGCATAAAGTAAATTCAACAAAGCATGAGAGAAAACTTAACTAAGAAAGTGTGCAAATGAAATTATAAATAACTCTAAAAAATACTTTACATAATTCTTCTTTCAAAAATAAACTACTTCCATGTCTTTCTTCCTATTTCTTACTTAAAATACTAACATAAGACTACTCCTACTAACTACCCACTTTCTATTAGCTTCCTCCTCCAAAATTAAGAGAGCACTCCTATTTATACATGAGTTGCTTTGAAAAGAGGATAACCAACTAATAAATGTAGATCCACTTTTCTCTCTCAAGTACGTACAACCAATTTCCAATAATTACAAAATATTATCCCTTCAAATCCTCACAAATCCTCTCACAAATATTGGATAAGAAATTCTATCCATATTTCCATGATCTTCTCCTTGGAATAAACTTGAATAATTATCTCTTTCAAATCTTGAAATGGTGAAGGAAATATTTCAGAAGCTTTTGAATAATCTTTTGTTTAAAGTCTTCAAATATTCCTACACATTTACAAAGCTCGTCCAACTTTGAGATATAAATGAAAACATGTTAATTTTCTAATATTTAATCATAAATTCTCTTAAAATACTTAAAAAATAAATAAATTGGAAAATAACAAGGTAAACCCATTTTTATTCATGAAAATGGTATAAGGAATAGTTAATGGAGTAATGGAATATGGATGAACGAGAGGAATAGTGAAAATAAAATAGGATGAAAATGTGACACTTGGGTGACCCAACCGGATTCTCTATTTGAAGATGTAGAGGTAGTTGGGATGTAAATGCTTCCTTATCCTTGGACCCAATATCAAAAGCTTCATAATTACGATCACAAGTACTATAATTCTTATACATGTATATGTTTTCATTAAACATATTGCTTCCTTGCAGAGGTTCACCCTCATTGGCCCGTTGTGGAAGCACTAGGTTTTTAGAATTACCAATCACCATTTGTTGGCCTCATGCAAGGAAATGTTTAGTAAGAAAAACAAGTTTTTATTTGACATCCCAATGTGCCAACAATTGTTGGGAATCCTCCAATTTGGGGCATTGGTGAGTAAAATGGTCATCCTCACACAAATTGCAAGAGAACTTGTCCTTCTTATCCCTTCCAACATTATTATTTTTGTTCATTCTAGGCCCCTTCTTGGAATTTTATTCTTCCCTTTTTTCTCTCCTATGGTTTACTAGCCACCTCTCTAAATTGAAAGGACATCAAAAAAATACATAGGATCTATGGTGTTAACAATACCTTGCACAATTTCTAGTGTATTCACATATAAGGAAAATTGTTCCATTTGATTTGACACCTAGTTAGCCATGACATTCTCTATAGAGTGAACCACACCATTAACAAGTTCTCCAGGATTTAGTTTGTGGGATTGATTTCCACCCACAATGCATTAGGAAAAATTTCATTAAGATATCAAGAGAAAGATTAAATTAAATGCAACTATCAGTATCTAATGACAACATGCTCCTTAATGGTTACCCTTGAAAGGGACACATTTTTGGTGATGTAAGGTAGTAATGATTTTACAAGCCAATTGACTAGAAATTGATTAGGAAATTTGTATTTAATCATTTGATCCCTCCTTATTCACTCATGAATGTGAATAGAAATGTTAGTGGCGGTAATTTTCTAGAATGATGTAAGAAACTCTAGCATTGTCTAATACCAAACTAGTAATTAAAGTAAGTAACAAAGGACACTGCTAGGGATAAAAAATCATTATAGATTGAACATTTAATATCTATATACTATTTTGTAGCCGCCTAAGTCAAGATTCAATGGAAGAGTCTCATTTGAATACTATTGTACATCAAATAGTTCAAAGAACACTACAAATTGCAGGGTTCAACACTTATTCTTCCACTTTCCATTCAAATTTGGTATGTTTGAATGTAACTCTGTGGGAATGGGTGTCCAATTAGGATTATGCCACATAAGGTCATTTGTCATTTTCATCAAATCATGCAAATTAAAAGTTTCAAAAAATGACAACTCATTGTTGGAAAAAAGATTCCAACAACTAGAACCTTGTTCTAGCATACCCATGTTCATCATGTTACCACTATTAATGGTGCCCCCTAGGAAATTTCTAGCACCAAAGGGAAAGTCTGAATTCATTTGAAAAGTAATGTTATGAGGGAAGTCCCACTAAACATATTTTGTATTTTTGGGAAGCCTATATCACTTGATTGAATACTAGAATATGGGATATTACATTGCTTTCTATAAATGGTGTAGAGGTGGGAACATGACCTCCCACAAAGGAGGATTCCAGAAATGGGGTAATTAATTTCCTCATTAATGTATTAAATCCATGGAAAATTAGTGGTACTTTAATACCAAAACATAGAATTCTAAGGAAGTGGTTGTTCCACTCAATGGAATGGAAGCATGAGTCCCCATCCCATTATTAGGTGTCATAACAAGGGTAAAATTTTACCCAATGGATATTTTAGACATAGGGGCAATAATGTCCCCAAAAAGAATACTTGGGGTATATGAGTTGGTGCCCCCTGCACTAGAAGTGTTAGAATCATTACTCATGGAAGCCCAGTACAAAATATTCAAATGTGAGATTAGGTATCTATCAAAAGATCACAATATTTCAGGCTGGGATCGCAGGTCAATATCTATAGGAAATTATTCCCTTATAAGGCTATTCAAGGAAGTGTGCATCTCTTCATTTCTCTCACTTAAATGTGAGTCAATATCATTCGACCTCTAGATTTTGGTAGGCGGATCGATAATTATAGGAGAGGCCACTTTAAACAAAATAACTTAGTAAAAAGACGAGATCAATCCACTACAAAAAGTTCCCAAGAGTCAACAACAAACAAAATACTCTTCCATTGTTAAATTCAATGTAGTCATGCCCTTAAGTCGATTGTTGAAGATATGAATGAAGAATCCTTCTGAACATTGGTTTTGGATGATTAGGGTCTGAATCCAATCAATAAACCTATTTGAGAGATCGTTACAATAATTCTCATGTAACAATCACCCAAGGTACAAGTATCCTCACAAAGATGGGAACACTCCAAAGAATATAAAATGAATGTTATGCATTTGTCTCAAGTACCACAAGCACTTCCCTCCGATAATTACTTAGGTGATAACCTATAGAAACACCACTATGCTTACCTCTTTATGACAAAATTTTAGGTAGAAAAATCATGGGTCATGTTTCTACGTATGGATCAGGAATGCAAGACTAAGCCATAGATCCAAAATTTTAAATTGTGTCACCCTAAGGAAGTGCTACTTCTATTGAACCCCAAGTGTAACTAGGAGGGGGGGTGAATCAATATCACATATTTTTATATCCTTTCAAACATTTGTTATACCATGTAATCATTTATTAACACATATACCATGTATCGAAAGAAATTATCAATAAAAATAACGCTACACAAAGAATATGTAGTCTTATATATAAAAAAAAATTATTACAAATAATGTTAGGAGACACCAATATCCAATACAAGTGTGAGAACCCACTCAATTATTTTGCTAAAACCAATTATACAGGAACACCAATCCCTTGCAAGAACTAACTTATTGTCTTACATGCACCAACATGTTAGGACACCAATCCTCTTATGAGAACCAAGTCATAGTAATAAATCACCAACTTGCATGGTCAGTAACCCACCTAATGTTAGCTGGAATATTTCACCTCCTACGGACAGCAAGGTGTTCCGTTGGTCTGAATGGTTCAGATCCATAACAAATAGAGGACAGAGGTTGAAGACTCTCCCTAGATGTTGTAGATATCTAGAATACAAGGCTTTGACGGTTCACCTGTGTATCTGCAAAAAATATCAACACGAAATGAATCAAAGCAACCAGAATATGATCTACTAATCTATGCTAGTGACTAAGGAATCTAGCAACATATATATGCGAAATCACAACAACAACATCATATGTGGGACAGAAATCAACTTGCATTAGAAATATGAATAATTTTACAACCAAGCCTTAGTGTTGACATGCATCTCCATGAAACCATCTCTTCATCCCCAAAAGCTTTGACTCTAGCTCTCTATGCTCTCTCCAAATGATATTGGGCCAAGAATCAATCCAACAGCATAACAATACCTTCAATGTTCTTCCCTCAACCATGGCTATGAGCTCATATTTATAGGGATTTAATGGATAGAGATGGTTGAGAAATTAGTGGGTGAGGTGGCCTCCAAGATCCTAGGATGAGGGATCTTGAGCTCAACCAACCTACAACAATAGGGATAAGGTAGTACACGAGGCTTATCATCTAGAAGCCTCGAGAAACTTCTCTTTTTCCCTTTTTACCCAGGGTACCACGCTTCTCCTTCTATGACAGAGCGGTTCTAGTAATAATCGCCTATGGATCAAGGGAAATGGGCGGTGGCACCACTTGTGGACAACTGATGAAAGGCGGTGCTAGCAAGGGTGCCACTCCTGGACAAAGGGGCATGTGCGGTGCTGGGAATTTGTATGAAATATTGATAAGAAATTATTTAGTTTCCACTCTAGAAGCTAGGATTCAAGGCAAGTAGGTATGTCAAATGTCTTATCACATGATGGTGACAGGATTTTGGTATAACACGATGCCCCCCAAAGCATGAGTCTTATAGTGATACGATAAACGAGAGCTTTGAGAACAAGTCGTCGCCAAGAGATGAAAATGTCGGCTCGATCGGAGTATGCAGGAAAGTAGGCATCTGTAGTACATCAGTATGTTGACTCATATACACAACTAACCAAACTCATAGTTGTAAACCAATACAAGGCAGATCCATGAGTGGAATAAACAAGCATGGCTACTAGAATATAGTGTAGATCTATGTGATAGAGGACTCAAACTTGGACATAGCTACCAGACATACAACGTAGATCTATGTCATACAGATGCAAATTTGAGCATAGCCACGACCATACAAATTTGGATCCATGTTAGACATACAAAAATCCATCGCAACCTACGGAAAAAGCAATGAGCACTTTTTAAACAAATGCCCAGGGTCTTCATCTCGTCTTCCACAAGGTACAATCCTATCCATGTGATTACAATGATCTAAATTTGAACATGGTAGAAACTACTTGATTACCGGCCAATGATGTGAACCGTTAACAAGTGCGAGGGAGATCACCATTAAGGTCAATGATTCCCAAGGTACCCTAGTACAATCCATTAAGCGCGAATAGATGTCCTGATGTCAAACACCCAATCGATTCTATCGATCAAAGGTCAATTATGTGAACCTATGTCGAGAGCAAGAGAATCTATCATTAAGGCATACAGATCTCAAGGTACTAAATATTGTTTCTAAGACTATTTCCCGGATGATGAGCTGATGTCGACGAGAATAGTCTCGTCGAAGGAGGGCCATGATGAGTCCCACATCGACAACATGAAACTCGGAACATAGTTCTGGAATGACGTGAATGTAGTAAACATATGACTGACTGAAATATACTGGCACAAAGACCGTGTAGACTACAGAGGTAAAACTTCTTCAAATCCCCTTTGAACATCGGGCGGACAAAATGACTTAGCAGCATGACTAGACAGGACAGATACACAATGCAACAGTGGACAATGCATTCTTTTGAAAGACTCAAAGGATTGGCATGACTCATGAAAGTGGATCATCACGGAGATCAGCTGAATACCCAATTGACTGACATGATTGTGTAGAGAAGTGCCATGTTCAAAGGTAACGACAAACAACTGCCATTATTTACAAAATGATTCCCTTCCCATTTTCCCCATCATGATCAATGAGTGCCTCTTTTTAGTTTTATGAGTTCAAAGAGGGTAACAAACACTCGATATAGCTTATCAGAATACAAGTCCAGTATCATATTTTTTACGAACCTAAGAGAGGAGGGGTTCATTCCCAAAATTGGTCTCTCAATGTTTAATTTTAACGAGTCCACTGAAAGAAAACTCGGTATCGTTCATGTTTAGAGAGTATGAACGAATACAAAAGAAAACTCCATGGGGTCCTTTTTCGTATGATTTAGTCTCTAAGGCTCGAAAAAGTATAAAATTGTGCCTTAGAGAACTCTTCCAATCATGATTGGCTAGAGTGTTCCTTTCTCATAAATAGTCATATCCAAACCGAGAAAGAGATAACCTACCGTCGGACGGACGACTCTTCAAATACTTTAACTAGCGTGAAGAATACACGATCGCTCGACAATCTTTTCGTATTTAGGGAGCCTGAAAAGGGTTTAAAGAGAACTCCATGAGGTTCCTTTACACAACGTAATGTTTTACGATCCTGGAAAGAATCGGAAATGGACTCGACAACTTTTTGTGTTTAAGGAGCCTGAAAAATAGGTGAAAAGAGGACTCCATGATGCTTCTTTACACAATGTCATAATTTACGAGCCTGGAAATAAACTTGAACTGGGCTTAGAACTTTGATACTAGGTTTTAACGAGTGTGACAAAGTGTCATAATAAATGCTCGATGAACTTTTCTGTTTTGTGAAAGTATGAAAAAGACATAAACAAACTTTCCAAAGCTTCTTACTAAAGTCAACGTGCAGACGACTCATAAACAAGTGTTAAATGCATCCAAAATCAACATTAAGGGATTATGACAAATAGATTTTGACCAAAACATGATGTAATATCAAAACTATAGTAAGTCAGACCCAAAAAATGTCTATATAAGGCAAGTAAATAGTAAAAAATCAAACATTTCACTATTTACCTCTAGCAGAGAGCACTTGGAGCATTTTCTAGCCATATCTTCCACAGTTGATACCGGGAGTTTCCACCGTCTGTTTTCAGTCTCGTCAGTTGCAGGTAACAGCTAAGACCCTTATCTTTCATTTCATAGCTTCTATTTTGGGATTTGGTTGGCTTTGGGGCCTATTTTGCAAGCCCTAAAATCCAATATGCGAACACCACGGCTACCCCTTACGGGATAGGCGGTACCACCCTAGAACCACACCAAGAATACGGTGGACAGGCAGTTCCACTGCCTGTCTCCAATCGGGCACGGGCGATGCCAGCCGTGGAGAAGGTAAACAAATGATATGGGCAAAATTAATTCATTCTTTTGATTTGCAATGACTCAAGGATGATATTAATGCGTACCATTATTGTTTTTGGCAGGTCTAGGCTTCCAAAATACGGTGATATGGAAGGAAAGAACACATGATGACAAGGATGATGCTGCTGAAAGGAATGCGGTTTGTATTGCCACACTCCGGAACTATGGGCTCTTAAATTTCTTCTGGACACCAAGCATGGTGTTCCACGAGAGATTACTGGAACACATACTAAGAATGTGGAATCCAGAACAATAGTATTTCGAGGTGGGGGCACACATACTTACAGTGGAGGTAGAGGATATCTACTTCTTGACTGGCCTATCGAGACAGGGTGCCCCCATCTCACTGACAGGCTCCCATGGTGGGGAGATTACCACCAGAGAGCTCATAGATCGACACTGTGTACCAAGTACAGGTACATTGGGGAAGAAAATCCCCATCAAGGAAGTGACAGACAGGGCTCTATGGATTGTTCTATTCACCATGCAGAGGGTGGCAGGGAGCCATGGTGTGCATCAAGCTTCCAGGGCACATATGTTGTATGCCCTAAAGGATATGGCACCTACGATGTTCAACTGGGTGGAAGCATTGCTTCCAATCTTCAAGGATCAGCTGACTAAATGTCGGTAGGGAGAGCTAAAGCAATTCAGCTTTGGTTCCATCTTAGCTTGCTTCTTCTTTGAGCGGGTCCTACAGATGAGGCCCCAGGTGAATTTTCGGAGTCTGAGAGCACGGGAACCCCGTATGCTGAGGTGGGTCTAGGTCATGGCTCGCACAGGAGCGGGTAGGGGCATAGTGAAGTTCGGTGATCCGTTTGTCAGATGGATGTGGGATCAGATGCTCATGGTCGAGGACTATGCCTATGCAGGCACAGATTTTACAGGTGATCCTGACCTACCACTCCCACCTGGAGGGCAGTGGGGTGACATTGGTAAGAAGCAAGAAACCCTAACAATGGAAAATGTTTTTATGTTTTTTATATTTTATATTTTTTATGATAAGTGACGAGACTTGTTTGTCTTCATACAGATGTTGGAGCAGCGAGGCCTGGAGGAGCATCTCCATTAGACAGGCGATTCAGAGCTCGCTTCATGCCACAGGGTGATGATATCACCAGAGAGTTGGAGGAGAACCTAGAGAGGTTGACTCTGGACATCCCAGATGTTGATATAGATGACCTCCCGACTAGATATCAGAGATCTATGGTGGGAGTTCCAGGCCGATTCAGTAGGCTACTACGTAGGGTGGCTCGAGAAGTGATGTGCTATCACAAGCACCATTAGTGGATGAGACATGTTTACTGAAATTTCATAGCTTCAGTATTTTTTGTATGATGATTTTTCCTGAAAGCCTACGTGCTTTAGATGAGGTCTTGGGACCTATTTTTTGTAAAACTTTTTCATATATATATATATATATATATATATATATATATATATATATATACAGACTTTTACACGATGTTTATATGTCTCAAATGGATAAATGCATTTTCTATGAGTTCTATGTGTCTTTAAATGTTTATTTACAATGTACCATGTTTGATTTGACGTCATGAACGGGAAATATGCCAATCTAGGATGTAATTAGCCAATGAATCAGCAACTACGTTATGTTCCCTAGGGATATGCCTATAGGTAATGGTTCCAAATGATCTTTCTAACAAACGTACCCTCTGGAAGAGGCGGAGGAGCACCGGGTTCCTAATGGTGTAGACATGGTTGAAATGACAAACCATGAGCTGAGAGACCATCAAAACTACTAGATCACAGACATCCTGGGAGGCAACTTCGGTCAGAAGACCGATGACTGCTTCATACACGGCAATGTTATTAGTAGTGGGACCTAAACAAACCACTCATGAACTGACCAAATCTTCAGCTGGGGAATAGAGAACCCAAGCAGTCGAGGCTAGATTCAAGGTGTGGCGGAAAGCACCATCAGCGAAGCCGTAGAAAGCCATCTGCATGACCAAAACATGGTATAAACAGATGCAGACACTAAAACTCAAAACCATCTTGGAAATACTGTAAGCACACTGAAATTCAATCAATATACATATATACAAGATACCATCCAAAAAAACCTAGGCATAGTACCTTTTCAGGTACAACCCATTGCGAGGTTGCCCCAAAGGGATTCCATCATAATCAACTAACTCATAGGCTCCTTTCTCTAACACCTTGGAAATAACGAAAGGTCCATACCACATGGACTTGAACTTACCCTTCCCTGGCTTGTCATATCTCTAGTCATAAGTCAAAACTAGGTCACCCTCGTTGAAACACGAGCCTGGACGGATTTATCGTATTGCATCTTGACGTGTTTCTTATGTGCCTCATTAGCCAAGGTAGCATCTCTACGATTCTCATCAAGGTTATTTAAGTACAAAAATATCACTTCCTCTGCGGAAGTGTCTGGGAGAAGTTCGACGGCAAGTTGTAAAGATGGAATCTGACATTGGATCGGCAAGACAGCTTCAAGTCCATAGACAAGCTGGAATGGCATGAAACTAGTAGCTATTTTCATGGAAGTCTGATAAGCCCAAAGAGCAGAAAAAAGAATGAGATTCCAATTGGATTTATGATCTCCAACCATCCGACGAAGCATAGTTTTCAAAACTTTATTAATGGCCTCTACCTGACCATTAGCTTGCGGATAATACATCTTAGAGTTTTCATGGAAAAAACCTATCTTGGCACTCAATTCCTCCATCATTTGATTATAGAAATGATATCCGTGACCAGTGACGATGGACTACGAAACTCCAAATCTAGCTATGATATGATTGAACAAGAAGAGAGCGGAAATCTTGCCATCTTCTGCATATGGTTGCATGGCCTCAAACCATTTTGTGAAATAATCCATGGCTACGATGATGTAACCATGCCCCCCAGCTGAGGTAGGCTTACAATGCATGAAGTCAATCCCCCATTTGGAAAAAGGGCCAATGGTAATGATGGGGTGAAGTAGAGCAGGATGGGTGCACTTTTTGGGATAAAAATGTTGGCAAGGTGGGCATTTCTTAACAGCCTCATGATAATCTTTGAAGACAGAAGGCTAGAAATAGCTAGCGGGGAGGATTTTTTGGGCTGTAGCCATCCCAGATAAATGACAACCACATGCTCCAGAGTGGAAATCATTTAGCACGTGTTTAGCCTCCTCATGAGTGAGGCATCGCTGGATAATGGAATCAATCCCACGTCTATACAAGGTATCATGTAAGATAATATAGTACTTTGCATGGTGATGGATGTGACGAAGATCATCGCAAGATAGATGCGGCTGAAAACGTTGGGTCTGGAGATAAATCAGAAAATCTCCATACCAAGGATCAGTAGTGCTAATTAGGAACAGGAATTCATCTGGAAATGAATCATTGGGATCAGATTCCGTGGTAGCACAGGGAAGGTCACATGTAAGCTCAACAAAAACCAAGGATTTCTTTGATGTAGCCTTGGAAAACTCAAGATCGAACTCCTGAAGGATGATGATCCAATGGGAGTACTTGCCCCCTAGTACCTGATGAGTCAGAATGTAGTACATCAGGTTCTGGTCTGCCAATACGATGGTAGTGCAAAGCAGAATGTAGTGACAAAAATTTTGCACAACATTGACCATGTCCAAATCTAGATTCTCCACATGTGAATAACGGGTTTCAAAATCAATAAGATTCTTACTGGAATAATAAATCACATGCTCCTGACCGTGGAGATTGTCCTGCACTAAAACCATGGTGATGGTAGTAGCGAAGGCAGCAATATACAAGAGAAAGTCCTTTGAATAATCTGGGGGGTGTATCATGGGTGAATGAGTTAGAGCGTGCTTAATATTATAAAAGGCGAGTTGGGCTTGTTCATCCTAGAAGACTGGAGTGTTCTTCTTAAGGAGACGCATATAACCATGTGTTTTCTCAGTGAAATTTCACACGAAAGGGTGGAGAAAGTTTTCCTTCCCCTGCAAACTTTGGAGTTCAAGGATGTTGGTTGGGCCTAGTAGATTGATGATAGCAGCAATCTTCAAAGGATCGATCCGGATGCCAATTGGGTTCATCTAAGTAATGTTTCAAAGGTTTCCTTTAGAATCTGTGTCTTGCAACAATATAGGACTTTGCGGAACGTTGACAATATCAGTAGGAAACAAGGATGCAAAATCATGGCTGCCCCAACTGGTATTGGGGAGGAACATGGATCTATGATGGTGATCCTCCCAAATGGGCTCATCTGTATTCATGATCTCTATAATGGACTCATCAGAAGGAAAAGTCTTAGAGAGATAATCTAGAACCGGAAGAGAAGGCTCTAACCAGTACGGTAAATGGTAAGGATCCAAAGCCACTAAATGAAGGTCATCAGTGTGATCATTAGAACAAGTTTGAATGGTGTCATACATAGCTTCATGTGGGCTCAACGAGGTGGACTCAACAACATTTGTGCCCTGGGGCTCAACATCAAATGAGGAAATCATATGTACTGTCGCGGTATCCATGCTAGGAGGAGTAGAGGGAAAAATCCCCATAAGGGATGAATCCTTCAGCATACCTACCCCAATCAACTAGTAAGGAGGAGGGGACTGACCTAACATGGGAATGTTATTAGCCGTGGAAGTAGTAACATATGGTGTACAAAAATCAAGCTAGTCAATGGTAACAATTCTCCCAAGATGTGGGAATTGGACCGTTCAAAATACTGTTGAAGCAACAGCAGTCATGGCATAGAACCAATTCCTTCCTAAAAGGAGGTTATAATCCAAAGGGGCATCTACCTCTTCTACTTGGATGGAAATGGTTTTTCCCCCCAGCTCGATCGCGAGGGCTGATATGAGGCCATGGGGTTGAAAACCCCATCCATCAAAGGCTTTAAGGGTCATAGGTGATGTAACAAGATCGGGAGAGCCAAGAGCTTTCCAACAAGTCAAAGATAACACCGAGGTCGAAGCTCCTTCATCTAGTACCATTTGAAAGACTTTCTTTCCCACTACTTTCGTAATGATCTAAAAAGCAATTTTATGCAGTAATCTAGGTTTATAGTTCTCAACATTGAAGTAAATCAAGTTATTTTTATCCGGGTCTACAGCTCCTAATGTTGTCAACAAGTTCTTGCACTGTGTGGGGTAACTTTGGAGTACTTCTAGGGTAGACAGCGCACAAGGTGCCTGAGTGAGATCTTCAACCACATTATAGAATTGAGTAGCTCGGGCATTGGAATTAAAGACATCCTTCGGAAGAGTACTCTTTGGTGGGCGCAAAATCATGTTGAGAGTAGGCTTCTTGATATATAAGGGAACAATAGACGAGGATTCCAGAGAACTAGTAGAGGGAGCTTTCCCTGAAGAAGATTGATCTTCTTTCTTATCTGAAGGTTTATCATAATTCTAGCTTCGAGTTTACATATGGATGGTATCTAAGGACATCATACGAATTTCCTTCGATGAACTAGAGTTACCGTGGTTAGACATGTGGTCTACCAGCTATTGTTGAGAGGGAAAGGGATCTGTAAGTACTATAGGTGCGGGATTAGACTTCAGAAACTAGGAGATTTCGTCCCGACGGGGACACTCCTTTGAAAAGTGGTCACCACCGCACAATAGACAAGGATATTTAGCCTTCCTTTTCCCTTTGTCGTTGTCATTATTGGTTGATCGTGGGGTCTCTTGTTGGTTTCCAGGTTTTTTATTTTGATTTTTACCTTTCTTGTTATTACTCGAGGTTTGAGTACTTTGAATAGAATTGACCTCGGTAGAAACCTTAGGATTCGAAGGAGTAGCGTTTTTGGTTTGCTTGGGAAGTTGCACTGCGAATGGGGACTGGATTGAACCAACAACCCCATCAACAGGTACTTCTGCTGGTGGCTTGGCAGGGTCAGTGCTGGGGCGAGGAGCTTGAGGAATCAGGTCATAAAGAGTCCCGAACTGGGAATAGACCAAGTCTAGGTACTAATTCCACCTAATAGCCTGCTCTTCGGTAACGGCACCACCCATGGCCACATCTCAGGAAATAGGAGGCAACAAGGACTTAGTGAACCAATCAGCTAACAACTAATCTGGAATGGGGGCCTTAATAAACCTTCTTCGCCTTAACCACTCATGAATATGATCAGAAATGTGGGTGGAGGTGTTCTATCGCAGAGAATTTAAAATATCAGTGCCCATTTCATAACGAATAGGGAGCTGAAAGTGCATAAGAATTACGGTTGCCAACGAGCCAAAATCCACAAACGAATGTTGTGGGAGTTCAATGTACCACTTTGCGGCCGTACCAGTCAAATTTCACTGAAAGAGTCGTAACCGAACAGAATCATCCATGAGGGATTTCAAGGAACACCACAAATGAAAAGTCATAACATGGTTCCACAGATCTTCACCCTGCTTCCCATCAAATTTCGGAATATCAGATGGTAACTTTACCGGAATGGGAGGCCATGAGGGATTGTGTCGAAAGGGATCATTAATCAACTTAGACAAATCAGGCAAGTCCAAAGTTGCTAGGAAAGCTAACTGTCTATTTGGTTGCACATACTGGTAATATTGATATGGCATATAATTACCAGTAGGGCCATAGGTAGACTAATAAACAGGTTGTTGTGAGGAAGAACCGCCAGAGAATCCACCCATGGGGGGTTGATTTCTAGAATTAGGACTACTAGGATCACCAGGGCCTCTAAGAGGAGGACTGCCAGAGCCATCGGGACCACCAGGACCACCAGGAGGCGGACCACCAGACCCTCCGGAGCCTCCAGGAGGCGGAAAATCTCCATAGCCACCGGAACCACTAGGTGGAGCGCCACCAGACCCTCCATAGCCATAAGGAGAAAATCCATCAGGTCCCCCAGGACTCCTAGGACCGCCAAGACCATGAGAAGGACTGCCAGATCCTCTAGGACCATTAGGTCCCCCAGGGGGAGGACCTGCATAAGGTGGTCCTCCCGTACCTCCCACAATGTGTATAGGTATCCCTCCCATAGCTAGCATGTAAGACCAGTCGGGTTTCCCCCATGGCGTCAAAAGTGTTACTAGGGTATGGAATGCCATCATAAGGTGTTCCTATAGGATTAGATGGATGATTACCTACAAGTATTTGATAGCCATAACCACTAGAATACTAAGCGATAACAGGTAGTGCCCCCAAGGGCTGACCTGAACTAGATAAGGGATTTACCACATTAGTGTGGGTGGGAGGGACAAAAACTGTAGATGTTTCTATGTTAGAGGTCTACCTTTGACTAAGTACAACTCCAGTATCAGATAAAGTAGGTCATGCCGGGGGTTGCCCCCCAACATTCAAAGGTACTGACGAAACAGGAATTGAAGGTTGGGACCCAGATGCAAAATACCTGGGAGGATTTGGAACAGACATAACATAAGAGGTGAGAGGGGTGGAAATTTGACCTGGGCTGTGGGTTGTTAATGGTCGATCTATAATCAGTTTAATGGGTCTCATAGAATCGGCTAGTGAACGATATCCCATAAGAAGGAGTGTGGAACATCCTGGTGTAGAGCCTAATAGGTTGTCAATATGCTTTTCTACCTCCTGTGCATGGAGAATAGCAGCACGGTATTGCCTACATTCTTCTTCACTCTCAGGAGAACTTACACAGGTGCCAAATGAGGCAATGGCCTGTCCGATAGGTGTCTCCCAAAAAGGAGCATTAGGACCAAATTCCAGACGGGTATCATCAACATGACCTTCCAAGGGAGGATGGAATGATGAATCTTCCCGGGAAGGTTGTTGGACCAAGGGAGGCGAGTGTGAAGAATATGGTACTCCACTTTCCACCACCACATTATCGCCCACTTGGGAGGTGGTAGCAGCTCCTTGGTCGATAGCTTCCATTGGATTTTCTCCTGAAACAGGATTAAAATTAGGTGGCAAGCCCCGTACTCTCTTGGACTGTCTTAACTCAGCTAGTTTGTACAGTTCCTATCTAACCTAGGGTTTGAAAATCTAGAAAAACACACCAAAAGACTTCCCTAATCAAACTATAGGTCAAAACAAGTAGACTTAAAATGACAGGAGGAGTTCAAAAGTCGGGTCTCTCACTAGGATTGTCAAGAAGGTGCACTCATGATATACCTCAAGGGTACGTGCGTAGTAATCTCCCCAAATGCTATTTTCGGTGTATGGCTCCGAACAAGATGGCCAAAGGGATTTTCTCAAATAGATAAGGTACCCTAGTGGGGTCTCTCGATATACTCAAGGTACGTGGGAGCTCGAATCGGTAGTAGTGTTGTCTAATGCATAACCGTACACAAGGGGCCTTTCGATATACAATCGAGTACATGAAGTACCTTTCTAAATACCTCAAGGGTATGTGAAAGGCCGTTCGATATACCAACAGTACGTGGAAGAACCACACGAGTCCAAGAATGTAATGCTGACAAATAATGACAACTCTTACGTTTTACGACGCCCGAACACATCTCTAACCTATCACTCAAGCTACTACGTAAATTTCAACCTACAACTACCGTTAATTTTAACTTGTACGGTTAGGTGAATGCAGGATGTTTTGACAGAAAAGTAAAACCATGCAATATGCTTGTGCAAATGTTCACTTTACCATTCAGAATGCCTACTTACGGGAGGGAAGAGAGCGTTTTCCTTTTTGTTTCAAAACCAAAAATCATTCCAATAAACATTCATGAACATCAAATCAAAGACAAGAAAACACTTCTACAAACCAAATTCTTCTTTTCAAAAGCAAATGAGAAGGGTGAGAATCTCTTTTCCTAAAAGAACAACACCAAGCACACCTATATGCCAATGCACTCTAACTTTTCAAATATCTCAAAAACATAAGCAAATCTAACTTAAAACTACCATTTTTTTTATTTTGATCGAGATAGTCCTATCTGCATAAGAGACGAAAGATCATAAAGGTTCTGAAAGCTTATAAATCCAATCAGAATATCCAAATCCAATGCTCAAATATGATGTCCTAAACTCAAGCAAAACTTTTCTTTTTTGAAGGGAAGAAAAAGAAGTTTACTATGCAAGCAAGAAATGAAATCTAGAAGCTAATCTAGTGTTCTTATTTCAATATATGCAATGAAAAGAGACTTCAATGAGCACCCTAACTTTCAAAAAATAAGAAATCCTTATTTAAGCACAACCAACAAGCAAGAAGCAAATGAACAATCAAAAAGACTAAATAATTTTTTGAATATCCACTCAAATCAATCTTAAACCATCAAAGCAACAAGCCACACACATCAAATTCAATAACACAAGCCTGATAACAGAACTAAAAGAAATCAAAATTCTAAATTTTTACAAAGAAAAATGAGGGAAAAGAGTTTTGGACTAATGCCTACCTGGCACTGCACTTCGTAGGTGTTGATAGAGCATTTCCAAGACAGCACCGCTCCTTGAAAACCAGATACAAGTGGTGGCACCGCTTACTGCTCACTTTGTTCAGGCGGTGGCACCGCTCCTCATACAAATAATGGATGTGGTTCCCTGTAGATGGCCAAAACAAAAAAGAGAATGATGGATCAGATCAAAAAAGACTAGATCAAGGAAAATACTATCGAATTGAATGTGGTAACAGAGCATAAAAGACTGAAATGAATCAGATATGGAAATTTCAAACCCAAATAATACAAATCAGAAAGTAGATCTGACTGAAAAGAGTTGAAGAAAACGGAGCCTGGATTCGGACAAGAGTTGTAAGCTGAGGAAGATCAGAACAACTAAATACAACTACTCCCCAGCGGAGTCGCAAGATTTGTTAGCTGGAATATTTCACCTCCTACGGACAGCAAGTTGTTCCACTGGTCTGAATGGTTTAGATCCAAAACAAATAGAGGACAGAGGTTGAAGACTCTCCCTAGACGTTGTAGATATCTGGAATACAAGGCTTTGACGGTTCACCTGTGTACCTGTAAAAATCTCAACACGAAACGAATCAAAGCAACCAAAATATGATCTACTAATCTATGCTAGTGACTAAGGAATCTAGCAACATATATATGCGAAATCACAACAACAACATCATATGTGGGACAGAAATCAACTTGCATTATAAATATGAAGAAGTTTATAACCAAGCCTTAGTGTTGACATGCATCTCCATGAAACTAGCTCTTCATCCCCAAAAGCTCCGACTCTAGCTCTCTATGCTCTCTCCAAATGACCTTGGGCCAAGAATCAATCCAACAGCATAACAATACCTTCAATGTTCTCCCCTCAACCATGGCTATGAGCTCATATTTATAGGGCTTCAATGGATAGAGATGGTTGAGAAATTAGTGGGTGAGGTGGCCTCTAAGATCCTAGGATGAGGGATCTCGAGCTCAACCAACCCACAACAGTAGGGATAAGGCAGTACATGAGGCTTATCATCTAGAAGCCTCAAGAAACTTCTCTCTTTCCCTTTTTACCCAGGTTGCCGTGCTTCTCCTTCTATGACAGAGCGGTTCTAGTAATAACCGCCTATGGACCAAGGGAAAAGGGCGGTGCCACTGCTTGTGGAAAACCAATGAAAGGCGGTGCGAGCAGGGTTACCACTCCTGGACAAAGGGGCATGTGTGGTGCTAGGAATTTGTATGACAGATTGATAAGAAACCATTTAGTTTCCACTCCAGAAGTTTGGATTCAAGGCAAGTAGGTATGTCAAATGTCTTATCACATGATGGTGACAGGATTTTGGTATAACACCTAAGCTACCAGGATCCAACCTATGGAAGACACCAATATTTTGTCGTTTCCCATACTACCACCCAAATATAGATTTGTTGTTGTATTCCTCAGTCACAATTCACTCTGCGCTTTTTTTTCACGTAAACTACTGAGCATACTATGCTTAACATTTCCAACTCTTTCTATGTGACCATTCCTTTTATTCTTTTGTTCGAATGACCCTTGTACGAAATATCCTTGTTCTCTTCACAAATGCTGCTTATCCTTGTATTTTTTCTTGTCCTCCAATCTCACACACTTCCTCAAGTCATACTTCCATTGATTCTGCTTTGCATTTCATTTGTTCCCTGAAGATTTCAATTTTATGATACTACATATTTTTCACCTCCAAGCTTATCTGAACACACAAAAATATTTCTCTTATTTATATCAATCTTACTCAATTGATATGCCCACAAGTTAGGGTTTCTCTAACTCGGTGACACCCCTTCTTCCTTTCTTTTTGTTGAATCTTACCGCCCCTCTTATTATTTCATCGGTGCGTACTTTTGTATATTTATTGACTTCATGGTAATTTAACTACTTGTCCTTATATTGTGTTCATGGAGTTCCATGACTTAGTAGGACTTGCACACTAGCCTTCCATGACTTGGTGGGACTTGCACACATACAAATTTATTCTGTATACTTTTTCAAACTAGATTCTAGACTTCATTCTTCTCAATTAACATGACCAAACTAAATTTTGAACTATTTTAATTAAATGAAAATATTGATTTTAACAATCCCCCGCTTTGGCATTGATGTCAACACCAATTAAGACTAAGCTTCTTCTGAAATACTAGATTTTCAATAAATTCCTGTATTGTGCAATCTTGTTTGCATATCTACTTGCTACTTTCTCCCCCTTTAACATCAATGGAAAATGAATATTGAATTATCTGTAAACCTATATCTTCTCCCTGTGCAATTGCAAGTTCACCCCCTCAGTTTATGCTTTTGTTCTAGACTTTTATGCTTTTGGTCTAGAATTTTGTTGCTTCTTCTTATCCCAACTTCCATACTACACTAAACTCATTTATCTTCCTATGTTGACACATTGTTTCATATGCTCCCCTCAAATCATGGTTATTTTTCCTTTATGTTCTTTTTCTTTTACTATATTAATATCACTGCACTGTACTGGATTGATGTCTTGTCGCACTCCTCTCCAAATTCTATGGTTTTCACTTGTTAGTTGTTACTTCCATATCCAAGATTTGTAATGAATTGACATGATTGAAAAATCTATCAATTCGTGCAACATCTCATATGACGCAATCTAGTGTACTTCAACCTTTAAGAGGATTGAGAAGATTCCATCAAATCATTCATAGTGACTAATCGATCGATCTCCCCTTTTTTTCCTTTCTAATTTCCCAAAAGTATCCAGAATAAACCATTTATAATGAATAATTGTCCACAATTTTTAGCAAATTTCGAAGATGCATTTGAAATACATCAAGATTATTCAATTGTTGTCCCTGATGAGAAAGGATCCTATAAACAATTTTTCGGTTGTCCAACCATTCTTTAAACTGTTAGCCAATAACTAATCCTTGTATCATCATGATGTTTGTGCAACAACAATAGTCGTCAAGATGTTTGTGCAACAACAATAGGTTGAGTCTTCTGCAAGTAGTCTTTATGTGGCTTTTCATGTGCAAAGGATAGAATTCAACAAACTCAAGAATGGCCTAGAGAAATGGGCATCAAATGTCAAAGAGGAAAATGTCAAAGAGTGGTACGTGAATAAGAAACATGTCGAACGTATTTCATTTCTAAAGAGTTGTGTTGATCAGTTGGAGACACAAAAACAGTATATTATAAATATTTTGAAATAGGCTCGAATAATTCCAAACATGTCGAGCTTGGGGAGCATTCCACCACCCTGACATAGAGTTTTGCTTATCATCACAGAAACTCGATAAGTGAATTTTGCACCAATGCCCTCTTTTAAAATGTACATTTTTATAATTCAAGAATCAAATTTTGTAGCCCGTAGATGTGAATAGCTCTAAGAACATGGAACATATTGATGTATGTACTTATCTCAATGTTCGATATTTTGTGACAAGGGTCCTTTTAACAAACTTTTGAATATATGTATCTCTTATTCTTGTAACGACGGTTCTTTTGAACGGAATACAAATTATGTTTATTAGAGGAATGCAAATGTAATTTATAAGAATTCCCCTGTACACAATTAGTGTTTTAAAGCTGGTTTATAATCTGTTGCCCCACTAAACTTTTGAAAAATGATGCAACCTTGTAGTCCAAAATATTTCTTTGCTTTTAAATGAATGACTTGAATGTCCATTTTCTACATTGATGTTGATATGTAGCTTCTAGATTCATCAGTAGTTACTTCTATTCTTCATCACAATCTGATTCTTCCAAATTCTTTAGTGACTTCTTCCATCTTGACCCTCTGAATAATTTCTTTCATTAGTATAAGAAGAAGTTTTCCTCCATGTACCTTCAACATTATTCAATCCCATGCTTCCTTCCACTATGAGAATTATCCCTATCATCATATTTGTTTCTCTTGTGGTGATCATGCTGGAGCTTGTCCTATATCTATTGCTAGGGTTTGAATTGAACCTTGAACTATACCAAACAATGTTGTCTCTTCTTGTCCTATCCTTTCCACTATTTTAATCTTCAGTGCTTCCCTTGTATTTTCTAACAGTCTATCATGGTTCCTTTCTGTTTGCAACTCCTTCTGTGACATGTCTTGTTTTCTTAATTGCAAATAGTCTCATTTCTTGCTTTGTAAGTCTACACACTTTCCTTTATCTTCTATTTTATGTTTATAACATCCATCATCAATATACTATTGATCCTTATGCAATTCCAAATTACATTCATCTAGGCATTGTTCCTTGGTCCTTTCGTGCCAAATATTTGTATGATCTTTCTTATAGAAGGAACTTTTGGTTTCATATTGGTGCATCGTTATTGACTGGTTTTTAAAGTCTCAAGCTTTATGACCCTAGTTTGAGTTGTGACATTGATAGCATTCAATGTCCATTACCAAAATACTAAATGGATTGATGACTTCATTATACTTTTTGGTTTCTTTGTTCATATTGTTAGCTCGAAATTTCTTAAGAGGACTTCTATTTCTCTCAAAAGTATTGTTTGCAAGTGTGTTTTCAATTTGCATCCTTATGACCAAAATTATTGTAAAAATAACAATGCCCCAAAAATATAGTTTGATACCTAGCCTGGTACTAAGAGGTATTCTACATGGTACAACTCCTTTGTTTACATAGGAATATTGTTGGTCACTCTTTCTGTTTTCTTTATCTTTTATAGGACTCTTAATTTCATTTGCAAAGCTCCTTGCACCTACTTCATAGTTAGGTGTAATTGAACATGAATCCTTATCACAATTGTCTTATTCATATCCCAACCTAAACCTGTCTGAATTTGATCTTTGATTGTTAATGATTTCATCCAATTCTTTATAGCTTCTGCCAAACTGTTGTTGATAACTTAAGTGAGTTCTTACCTTTTGTAGTTCTCCCTTTAAGGATATATTTTCCTTCTCTATTTCTTCACACGTTTCTTTCTCCTTTAGTTTTCCTGGTAGATCTTCTTCTCTTCCTTTGAATTTTTCTATCTGGTATTCATACTTCAGTAGTTTCAGATCCTTTAAATGCTTATTCTTCTTTCTTACATTTTTCAAATCCTCTAAATCACTTATAAGTTATCCTTCAAAGTCTACCTCAACATTTGCTTCATCTTCATAGTTTTCATTTTCACATTCTTCCTCTATCACCATAAATAAAGCTTCTCTTTCATCATCATAACTATCATATTCATCTGTTGAGCTACTATCCTCTTTAGAGTATATAATTTTCATTTTTTTCCAAACTTTTTATTTGTAGGCCTCCTTCATTTGTGTATGTTTTTATTTTATTCATGTTCCTCCTCATCATCACTATCACTATTATTTATATAAGGAGATTTAGAAGAAAAATTACCTATTTTACCACATTCAAAACATTTTAAAGGAATCTTACCTTTGTACTTTCCATGACCTTTCTGAAGTTTCTTCACAAATTTTACTTCTTCAATATCAGATTCGTTAGAAGAACTCTTACTGGAATCTTGCTTTCTTCTTTTTGTCTTCTTGGAGGTCTTGAAGTTTGCTTCCCTTCTTGAAGTATTTTCCTTTTTAGTTCTCATTTCATAGGGAATTAGTATTTCATGGATGTCATCCATCGTTACATTCTCAACATCCTTTCTATCTTCTAGGACTGATACTTTAGAATCAAATCTCATAGGTAGAGATATCAACAGCTTTTGTACCATTACTTCTTCAGGAATTGTTTCCCCAAGACCTATGAGAGTATTGACTATTTTATCTACACGAAGAAAATAGGATGTAATGTTCTCATATTCCTTCGTATTTAAGCTCTCAAAATGACCTCTATACGTTTGTAGCTTTTCCTTTTTCATTGTGTCATCTCCTTTATAAATGCTTTGAATTTTTGCCCATATCTCTTTTGTTGAGCTACACTGCATGACATTTGTAAATACCGAGTTTGTTAGACCACTTAGTGTTTCATTTTTGGCTTTTACATTGAATTCATATATATTTTTATTAGTAGCATTAGTTGGAGGAGTAGCTGTAACTTTATAACAATTTACAACTACCACCCAAATATCTGTTCCGAGTGACTGTAGGAAGATTTTCATTCTTATAGTCCATAAAGCATAATTATAGCCATCAAAAAGTGGTGCTTGATCTGTTGAGATACCTACCTATCTATCCATAAGTACAAAGAAATATAGATTACATAATGATCTTCCTTCTAGTGGTTAGTCTATCTCTGAAAGAACCTGTTGTGATATCAATTGTTGAACCCAAAGTGATACTGAGAGGGGGGTGAATAAATATCACATAGTTTTATCCTTTCAAACATTTTTTATACCATGTAATAATTTGTTAACACATATACCATGCATCAAAATAATTTTCATTACAAAGAACACTGCACAAAGAATATGTAGATAGATCTTATATATAAAGAATCTTTTTATTTAAAATAATGTTAGGAGACATCAACATCCAATACAAGTGTGATCAACCACTCACTGATTATGTTAACACCAATCAAATAGGAACACCGATCCATTCCATGCACCAACTTACTATTTTATAGGCACCAACCTATGAGGACACCAATCCTCTTATGAGCACCGAATCATGTTACCTCAGTCACAATTCACTCTATGCTTTATGTTCTGCGCAAACTATTGAGCATACTATACTTCACATTTCCAACTCTTTCTACATGACCATTCCTTGTATCCTTCTATTCAAATCCTCCTTGTACAAATGATCCTCATGCTCTTCACAAATGCTCCTTATATTTATGTGCGACTACTCTTTGTATTTCTACTTGTCCTATAATCTCATGCACTTACTCAAGCCATATTGCCATTGATTCCCTTGAGCATTTCCTTTGTTATATGAATCTTGCAATTTCAAAATACTACATCTTTTTCACCTCCAATCTTATCTTAACAAATGCCAATCTTTCTCTTATTTATACCAATCTTACTCAATTGATATGTCCACAAGTTGGGGTTTCTTCAAATCGATGAAACCCATTCTTCCTTTCTTTTTGGTCAATATTACCACCGCTATTATTCTTTCATTGGTGTGAACTTTTGTATATTTACTAACCTCTTGGTAATTCATCTACTTGTCCTTATATTGTATTGATGGAGTTCCATGACTTTGTGGGTATTGCACATGAGAGTTCCATGACTTGGTGGGACTTGCGCACTAGAATGCCATAACTCAGTGGGACTTACGCACATAAAAATTTATTATGTATACTTATTCAAACTGGCTTCTAGACTTCATGCTTCTCATTTAACATCACCAAATTGACTTCTGAACTATTTGACATCAACGACAATACTGATTTTAACAAGTTCAACTAAATCTCTCCTACATGCATAGCCCACTAAGAAAGAAAGAGGGGATACTCACAATGCTTACTTATATTTGACCTTGTGCTTGATGTGCACTTTCCCAACAAGTTTCTCCACTACAAATGTATTAACTCACGCTTTTAATGACTAGTTTTATTTTGCGTAGCATTGGAGAATTTTCTCTCCAACCTGCAACAAGGCTCTATTTCCTAGACTATGTGTCTTATATAAATAGAAACAAGTCTAGTTCATTTTAATATTGACATTAATTTTTAAACTATTGATTACTTAAGGGAATGGAAATGAAATTGGTGATATTTCAAAGACTATAAAAGTACTAAAATAATAAAGATATTAACAAGAATCAAAGAATATTTATATCATTTTTTTTGTAAAGACTAGAAACTCTTTTTCAAAACCTTGAAGCATTCAATCCATGAAGTTGGAAACAAACAACCAAACAAACCGCTAAAAGGAGTTTCTTTTTTTAACCTAATTTGATGTACTCTACAAATGTAACTAAGTGAAACATAAAATAAAACTACAAGAACTTGCTAAAATGCATATAGAGCAAAAGAACAAAATTATCTTTAAATGACAATGCAAAGAATAGAATAATGTTAATTTCTTGAGATTGTTACGGAGAGAAATTCCTATGGCTTGGGGTACCACAACAGGCAGCTTGACTCTAGAAATCAATCCTTTCCAATATGCAATAGAAATCAAATATCTAACACTAAAGGATCAAACCTCGTACCTTATTCCGGATGGTTGAAGTAGATCCCCGTTGAG